>BFEA01000064.1:1513146-1532523 GCA_003427395.1 Chara braunii
GGGATTTCTTGATATCTTAGTTAAACCACCAGTACTTGGCCCAGCTATGGGCCGCGGAAAAAAATAGAGTAGAAACGTTTCTAGTTGGATGAATTTGGGCGCTCCTGTAGTGGCCCGTACGTTTCCGAAAATCGCGTAAGTACTGGTGGTTTAAGCATACTTGAGCTTCACGTGGTTTTGGGGAAGTTTTGGACTCATGTAGAAGTGGATGGGACGCTGGACCCGGTTTCCAGCATTAGCCGAAACTGGGTAATGGCCCCAGCTCTACCGGGTTGAGCTGTGAGGACCCCGGCCTCAATCCATTTCTCTGGAATGCAGAAGTTACCAAAAAAAAAAAAAAAAAGTTGAAAAACCCTCCCCTATAGTAAAGCTACCATCCTGACCAATCCCACATGTAAGGGACGCCGGACCCGTTTTCCGGCATATAATGAAATGGTCGCCTTTCTATAAAAAAAAAATAATAATTAAAAAAAAACTACCATCCTGACAGTATTACCTAGTGGCAATTTAAACTTTCAGAACTCCATCAATTAAAGCTTAGTTCAAAAAAATAATAATAAAAATAATAATACAACAAAGCCTAGTTCCCACTGCACACTTTATGTGGTACTCAACTACTCTCCATGATAGTCGGTGCCCAAAATGTAGAGGTCCGGAGGCGGCTGTCAGTAGCTAATCCTTGTTTTTTTTTTTTTTTGGTTCAACTCCAAGTCGTGGATACCACTTAGGGAGGTGATAAGAGCAGCCCTAATCCTACTGCACTGGAGTCTAGTGCAGAACGACCACCAGACCATGAATAGGCTTAAACCGCCAGTTCACCTGAAGCAGAGTAGGGCTCTTATATCAGTTTACAGAGAAGGAGCTTTTTGATTTGGGCGTGGGCCGGTAGTTAAGGTGGCAGGCCACTTTGAAAAGGTGCAGTCTCAAACTGCCACATATATTGCCTTGGGCATTGGGCCCAGTTGTGTAAAAAAAAAAAAAAAAGGTGCAGTCTCAGGCTGGCAAGCCTTGGAAGGTAGCTTAGGGGCTCGTTAGACACTCCTCGGGCATGTAAATCCCCCGAGGAAAATTCCGTTCCACCTATCCTCGGGGATGAAAACGGAAAAAAAATGTGAAACATTTCCTTGGGGAATCCTCGGGGCATCCTTGGGCTAAAGCCATTTGGTGGCATTCCCCAAGGGACCCCCCGAGGTCCCTTGGAGGTCAAGGATCCGCAATAATCGGAGCAGCGAGGGCACCCGTTGTCGACAAGAAATTTTTGTCGGCTGGTCCATTGGAGTTCCGACCGGGCAGCGCACAGACATCTTGGGTCTTCAACGTTCGGATTCAAGGAACCTTACACCAATGGCCCCTGCGAACGTCGTCGACCAGTGTTCTCCCTTGCCGTGCGTGCTGCCAAACAGAAAGGGGTCGAAATTTTTCAGTGGCTGGTCCATTGGAGTTCCTACCGGGCAGCGCACGGACATCTTGGGTCTTCAACGTTCGGCTTCCAAGAACCTTACACCAGCGGTAACCATTGGTGGCCGGCCGGCCCCTGCGAACGTCGTTGACCAGTGTTCTCCCTCGCCAGGCTTGCTGCCAAACAGAAAGGGGCCCCGATTGGCAAATTTGAATACTTCAGCCCCCCCCCTTGCTCCAATTGCCCACTGTATTCCACGACGAAAAACGTTACGAGGCGTTTGTCCCATGCTGCGGTATGCCATTCGCACCCCTCTTCATCGCCGTTTGTTGGAGGTGTACAGTTGTCGTCTAGCTACTACCCTTCCCCACTTGCCTTTCATGGCCAACGCCTTTCGAAGGCCGCCGCTGCTGCTCCTGGTCATCCTTTTGCTTGTCCTTGTCGTCTTCCTCCACATCTGCACCCTCGACAGGGTGCCTGGACGTACACGTAAAAGGCGGTCTGCGAAGAAGGACGTCGGCATGGACAGGCGGCAGGCGAAGAGCAGGTCTTTAGTGGACCACTCTAGAAGCCACCACGCAGGCCACGGCCCAGCTCGCAGTGCAAGGTCGTACGACCCGTTACGAGTGTGTGTGTCGTATGCTGTCCTTTACCATCTTCTCCCTTCATTGTCGCTGTTCAGTGGACCTTCACCGTCGTCGTAGAATAACGACTCTGACGTACGTGTTATTGATGACCAACCTCTATAATTGGAGGTTGTCACTGCTGCTCCTAGTCACAATTTTGCTTGTCGTGCTCCTTCTGTTCCATGTGTGCTTCCTCTATTGTTGATGGTCGGCCTCTATCGAAGGCCTCGACCAGAGAAGACGAGAGATCGACACCGACTGCAGTCGACATCGACATCGGCAGCGCATCCTGTGCGCGTTCGCCCACACTGGATGCAATCCCCATCGCTCGAAAGACACTTGGTGACATACGCAACTTCTCCCAAAAGTACTCTTCCGTCGCGTCATCGCATTGCCTGAGATCCACCCACGCCCTCCCCGTCCTCCTTTTCATCCACCACCTCGGCTTCGCTTGTGGAAGAACACAGCAACCCAGGGTGCAGCAAACCTGAACTGCAGCCTCGGTGATGGCCACGGTATCAAGCCCTTCGACCGGGACTTGATGAAGCATCTTCCACCTCCGCACGCGTATCTGCGCTCTCATTCTGCCCAATGCCCTCTCCTGCTGACAACAAAAGCGCACGGTCGTCTTCTCGATCGTCCTCAACTTCGCACGTCCGCTGTCACTGCCGCCCTCCATCGGCACGTGTTGCAATGCTCATGAACCACAAAAATACAACAGCCTACCAACTCACCACGACCATGGTAACCTCAGCGCCAAGTCCTTGACGACGTTCCCCGCCTGTGCTCGACTCAACACATAGGTGCGGCGGCATGCAGAGGCCATGGCGATGCACCTTCACGGGGCGCTCACAAATTTGTGACGACATACGACAACTCCACTGCGCCGCTGCAAATGCCTGTTTCCACCGTCATGCATATGGATGCCACCTGCCCCGCGTCGCCGTCGTGATATCCAACACCCAATTTGACATTCTATTTCGAACGGGGAGGTCAATTGCTTTTTAAGTGTTAATTTTTTTTTTCCGGTCTTCAGCGCCTTTCAAAATTTTCGTCCTTCAGCAGCTGGACCACACCGTAGCAAGACGGACATCACCCAATCGACCAAGGCATTGCCCCCCCCCCGCCTGACTATAATATTATGAAAATGGTCGTCGGCGGCCGAAAGGAATCATCCTTGGGAGACCACCCCAAAGATAGGTGGAACGACGGTGGGAATTTCCTTCAAAACCCCCAAGGAAACTTCCTTGGCCCCCGAGGACGCCCCAAGCAGTGTCAAACGAGCCCCTTAGTCGTGTGAATCGATGCTTTGAACCACAACCAGTACCTCCAAAAGTTGCGGCCTATGTGTCCGAACAACGGGCAACGGGGGCCGTTAAATTCCGTTGAACCCCGTTGAATCGCCCCAAGGGCCCCGTTGAATCCCGTTTAACGAAAAAACGGGGGTCTCCCCTTGAATTCTAAAAATTGGGATGGGTGCGTTGGGCCTCGGACACGTGGCCCTACGCACCCAAACACTAGTCGGATGAACACACTTGGACCGAAGCATCTAGATTCACTCAAGTGGAAACTCACTCTGCTCTACTTTTTCCCGTAGCCAATATGAGGCCAGGGAACTGGTGGGGAAAAAAAACAAAGAAAGGGACAGACTTAGGGGCTCGTTAGACACTCCTCGGGCACGTAAAGTCCCCAAGGAAATTACCGTTCCACCTATCCTTGGGGATAAAAAGAAAAGAAAAAAAAGTAAAAACATTTTCTCCGGGAATCCTCGGGGCGTCCTCAGGCTACAGCCATTTTGTGGCCTTCCCCAAGATACCCCCGAGGTCCCTTGGAGGTCAAGGATCTGGGATCATCAGAGCGGTGAGGGCACCCATTGTTGGCAAGAAATTTCCGTCGGCTGGTCCATTGGAGTACCTACCGGCCACGACACGAACATCTTGGGTCGTGAACGTTTAGCTTCCAGGATCCTTACGCCAACGGTAATCGTTGATGGCCAGGAAGCCTCCGAGAACGTCTTCAACCGATGTTCTCCCTCGAAGTGCGTGCCGCCAAACAGGAAGGGCTTCAACGGTCGACAAAATTGAATATTTTAGCTGACCCGTCTTTCGATTCCCCACCATACTCAGCGACGTAAAACGTTAGACGACATTTGTCGGATGCTGCGGTCTGCTGTTTGCTTCCCTCTTCGTCACCGTTTGGTGGGGGCAATGTTGTACCCCCGTTCACCGTTCATAGAGTCGGTGAACGGAAACCGGTCATGAAGTTCACGGAGTTCACGACATGGAAGTTCATGGAGTTCACGAGGAGTGGGATCGGTTTTTTTTTTTTTGGCTGGGGGGGGGGTGTTTTTTTTATAGGAGGGTGTGGGTCATCGGAGGGTAACCCCCTATTATTTTTTCAAAAAACAATTCACGAATAATATATATTTTTAATTAAAAACGGAAAAAAAAATGCAACCAGCCAAAATAAGCATTTTCGTTTGTTATTTTGTAGGTTATTTCAATTTATTTTTTTTTCAATGTCATCACGTTGTGGGTGAGAGCTAAAAAAAAACAATTATCAACACCACTCTTTCATGGTTTGCCTGTTCACCGTGAAAGGCCGTTCACAAAAGAAACACCAAAGGAATGGCCAGTCACGTTCAAGTGACTGGAGCCGTTCATGTTCAGGGTGACAGCACTGGGTGGAGGTGTATCGACGTCGTGTAGTTACTGTCCTTCCCTACGTGTCGTTCATGGCCGACATCTTTCAAAGGTTGTCGCTGCTGCTTCTGATAGTCTTTTTGTTTGTCCTAATTTTCTTCCACGTCTGCATCCTCGGAAGGCTGTCTGGACGCACACTCAAGAGGCATTCTGCAAACGACGTCATCATGGACGGACGGCAGGCGAATAGCAGGTCTTCAGTGGACCACTCCATGGGCCACCGTGCAGGCCACGTACCGGCTCGCAGTGCAAGGGCGTACGACCTATTAAACTGCTTGTGTCGTATGTTGTCCTCTACCGTCTGCTCCCTTCATCATCGCTGCTCGGTGGACCTTCATCGTCGTCATGGAATTACGGCCCTGTCGTACATGTGGTTCATGGTTGACCTCCATTGAAGGTTGTCACTGCTGCTCCTAGTAGTCACATTTTTGCTTGTCGTGGTCCTCATGTTCAACGTGTGCATCCTCTACCTTGATGGTCGACCTCTTCCGAAGGCCACAGAGAAGACGAGGGATAGACACGGGACCGCAGTCGACATCGACATCGCCAGTGCGTTCCTCGAGCGTTCGTCCACACTCTATGCAATCGCCATCGCCCAAACAACACGTGACGACATACGCTGCTTCTCCCATAAGTACTCCTCCATCACACCATTGCATTGCCTGAGATCCGCCCACGCCCCTCCCGTCCTCCTTTTCATCCACCACCTCGGCGTCGCTCATGGAAAAACACTGCAACCCATGGCGCAGCAAACCTGAACTACATCCTTGGTGATGGCCACGGTATCCAGCCCTTCGACTGGGACTTGATGAAGCGTCTCCTCCTCCGCGCGCGGATCTGCGCTCTCATTCTGCTCAATGCCCTCTCCTGCTGACGACCGTCATGACCGCTGCCATGGTCATCTTCTCGATCGTTGTCAACTTCGCACATCCGTCCTCACTGCCACCCTCCACCGGCACGTGTGTTGCAATGCTCATGAACCAGGAAAATACAACAGCCGACCAACTCGCCACGACCACAGTAACCTCAACACCAAGTCGTCGACAACGTTCCCTGTGTGTGCTCGACTCCACACATATGAGCGGCGGCAGGAGGACGCGATGGCGATGGAGTCGGATGGACCTTCGTGGGGCGCTCACAAATTTGTGACAACTTACGAGGACTCCACTGTGCTGCTGCAAATCCCCGCGTCACCGTTGTGACGTCCAACACCCGATAGAAATTTGATTATCGAACAGGGAGATCCATTGCTTTTTTAGGGTTTTTTTTCCCCTTGTCGCCAGCGCCTTTCAAAATTTCCCGCCTTCGGCAGCGGACCAAGGTATCAGGGAGACCACCTCCTCCTACCGGTAAGGCCTTTTCACGAGGGGTACCGATAGCACAGAGTGGAAAACTGGGTGAATGGCAAAAATTATGGAAAAAAAATGGAAATGGGGCAAATCGGTGTGGCGATTATCTCACCATTAAAATGATTTTATTTATTTATTCTGATATTTTTCCTTGAAAGAGCACGACCTAATCTACTCACCCGCAAATTTTCAGAATTTTTCAACAATTCCTCTGAGCACAAAAAATCGGCAATGTTGCGGCTTTCAAATTGTCAGATTAGACCCGCCGATGACGAACGGTCTTCGCCCCTCCGTAGAACTCGGTCCTAACTCACAAGGCCGAGGGTTTTCGGCTGTCGGGGGAGTGGTGGTTCCAATACCTACCGGTTGGGGTGGTCGTTAATGAGGAAGCCGAATCGGCCTGCCCCTGCAGTCCAAATTCATTCGACGCTGGGGGTTACGAAAAATGCGGTAGGTACTGGTGGTTGAAATGGCTATGTTTGTCTATGACTCTACGGTTCACTCTACTCATGCGCATATTCTGACAAAGGTGAGCAAAGTCGACTCCTGAAATGAGGGCCATGCCTTATTCATGGCTCCCCAAACCCCAGTGGACCTCCTCTCTCCGATGCTATAGTGAGGCCCCTTATTCCTATGAGACTCCCTCCCAACCCTTCCGTCCATTCTAAAATTTCTTCCCGGCGCACCCCTACGCCCACAATCGTACCTTAGTGTCTACGAGTCATGACTATCACCCTCCAGTCTTCTCTCAACGTGGATGCCTGGCGCCACAAGGCATTTCGGTCCGACAGGTCTCCCATGTTTTCTTTTGATCTTTCCCTGGTGCAAATTTCGAAAAAAAGAAGAAAAAGAAAAAATCATAGGTTTGGGGGACCCTGATGCGCTGTGAAGATCCAGGGGCCTCGTCCCACTAGCATCGAGTAAATCGGTGTGTGGCGTTCTTTTCTCATTTAAAAACGCATAAACAATGTTTTCTTTAAACGAGGCTTGACATCGACATCATGACAGAACTTCAGTGCATCCACACTTCCACCAACCCGGTACATCTGCATGCGACCTTCCCGCCGGCCTGTTCGCATTCTTCCACTAAAATCTCAATATTCTCTATTTTACCACAAAAAAAAAAAAAAAAAAAACATCGATGCAAAAGCGCCCCCCCCCCGGACCTCCCTAATATTGCAGCTTCGCGCCAACACAAAGTGGCTAGCTAAATGGGCAAAAAAATGAAAACGAAACTCTTCTATTGGCCGGCGGACAGATACCGTAACGAAATCGGTCCGTATCGCCCTGCCTCGACGATACACAAAAGGATCAACGGTCACCGGATGTCACCTTTCGCCGCACGTGGTTTAAAAACATGGAGCCGTAGCATAAATCGATGCTAGTGGGACGAGACCCCAGAGCATTAAACTCACACTACGTCATTCCAGAAGGAATCATAGCCTGTTTAAAATTCAAGAAAAAAAACAACCCTGTGCAAGGATGCCACGCATAAATCGAGAAATGGTCAAAATTAATAGTAAAAAAAAAAAAAAAGTTCATATGAGGCTTTCCCTGGGTAAGAGTTGGCTGACGGGCTAGTTGCACCACAATGACTTGCCATCTGCCAACATTATGAATGTATCGGGACACGGCATCTGTCCAGATGCACTCAAAATCTTGGTGCACGACAAGTGGTGCAATTATGGCCTGAAAATCTGAGGTGACCATTATAATTATGGACTTGAACCACCAGCACTTCCGAAAGTTGCGGCCACATGCCGGCGGCAACCTGCTGGGATAAATGGGCCTGGGGCGCTGGAATTAATTCATTCACTTGGCCATTGTAGCAATGGCTGATGGGGGAGTGGGAGTGTGCCCGGAAGAAATTACAAGAGTGAACAAGCTATTCGTGAAAAGTGGACCAAGAAAAAAGTCCAGTTTGCAAAATCCACAATGTTTTCCATAAAAAACTAGTTTCGGTCAAACGCAATGTGACTCGACGCTCATATGTCACCACAACTTTGAGGAAAACCTATTTTTGGCAAAACGGAAAAGCTTGTTGAAAAAACAAAAAAAAAAAACAAGGTTTTTATAGAAATTTTGAGGATAGCCACTGTTGTGGTTACAAGAAGACGTATCCCCAATGGAACTGCGAAGACAACGAAACAGGAAAAGGGGCCCGCGTGCAGGGGCCCCTGCATGCATAGGGAGGGGCACATTAGGCCCCCCCATATATATAGGAGGTCCACTATATGCATATAGGGCAGCTTCCATGGGGGCCCAGGGGGGGGCCCTGCACATAGGGGGGGGGGCCCTGCATGCATATCTAGAGGGGGGCCCGTGCATGCATGGGGAATGCCCATATGAGGGGCCCCGACATGTATGGTCCCCAATGCAAAGGGGAACCCCTTTAACCATTCCTCCAATTCCTATATCTCGATATGGGCCAGCCCCCTATGTAAGGCATATCTGGACCCCGCACATAGGGGCCCCTCATGCTTGCATGACCTCCACAGATGCATTTTTCTTGGGGGGGGTGCATGCATCGGGGGGCCCAATGCCCCCCGTATATGGGAGACTCTGTATACGTGCAGGCCCTCATGTAAGGTACACACATGCATGGCAACCGCCATGTATGGTGGGCCCCCATGTATGGCGGCCCGCCAGGCGCATGCATGCATGGGGGGGAGGCCATATATGCCCCCAATTCGTATAATATCTCAATGAGCAATAACAAACCAAAATTCCATACTTGTAAAATGCCATAAGCTTGATTTTGTTGTGATCCGGGGAAACGTTCAATCCCAAATTGCACAACCAGCCTTCCGCTGCCTTCAATCCCTCACCTTTCCCCGCCTTCCCCCCCCCCCGCCTTCACCTTTCTTGGCCTTTTGGCTAAGATCAAGTGTAGTATCTGTTCTGATCAGTATACTATCTGATCCGTGGCCCATCGGGAGGATAGTAGGGACCACGGGTGCGCTGGGAGTATTAACGTGGGGATGGGTAGGGTAGGTGGCCTATCCTGTCACAGGCTGTCAGGACAACCATTGGCTGCCGCTACTAGCAATCACCGCATGCAAAAAAATAAATAAAAATAATAATAATAATTAAAAATAAAAAATAAAATAAAACCGACCGATTACATAATCGGTCATTCTTGAAACTGACGGATTACGTAATCGGTCAGTTTCAAAAACGACCGATTACGTGGGGAGAACATAGGTGCGGCAAGTCGGCGCAAGAAGGCAGCCCGTGGGATAGCAGGGGAGGGCAGGTGGGGCAAGGCAAGGGAATACGTGGGAGGGAAGGCGGGGCAAGGCGCGGGAAGGCAGGGAAAGGAAGGTGGCGGATCTTTTTATTATTATTACTTTTTTTTAGTGCCCCGATGGGCGACGGATCAGATATTAAACTGATCAGAACAGATACTACACTTGATCTTAGCCAAAAGGCCGAGAAAGGTGAAGGCGGGGGGAGGGAAGGCGGGGAAAGGTGGGGAATTGAAGGCAGCGGAAGGTGGGGGATTGAAGGCAGCGGAAGGTGGAGGAATGCAGGGGAAGGAAAGTGGTGCAAGGCGGAGGAAGGCGGGGCACGGTGAGGGAGGGAACGCGGGGCAAGGTGCGGGAGGGAACGTGGGGCAAGGTGTGGGAAGGGGGGGAATGAGCGGGAGGGAAGGTGGGGCAAGAGGGAGGAACGCGGGCAAGGTTCGGGAGGGAAGGCAGGGCAAGGTGTGGGAGGGAAGGCAGGGCAGGGTGTGGGAAGGGGGAAGGCGGTTTGTTTGACTCCCCAAAAAATAATTTTTCTTCTATCAAACAAACCGTTAGCCTTAAGGTACTCCCTAAATTAGTTTTGCTGTTTATCTTGTCGACTCCATTTTGTTATGATTTCCAAAATACTACTTTTCTCAAAAAACTTGGTGATTGCAAATGGAACATGGGTTCCAGAAATGAAAAAAAAAAAAAAATGGTTTTTGAAAATTAATCTCATAGTTCTTGACTAAGTCCAGTTTTCACTAAAATGTCTTCTTTTCACGAATGGCTTGTTAGTGGTGGGTCGGGAGGGAGTCCCATAGGATTAGGGGGCCTCTACCACATGGCCGAGTGCCCAACGTGACTCTCACCTTCCTATAATCCAGCCTCTACAACAAGCTGGACTTCATTATTAAAAAAAAAAAAGAAAAAAGAAAAAAGACACTGGCTGGCTACGTGCGACTTCCGAAAGTACTGGGAGGTTACGCCACCACCAGCTACCAGATGGGCTATTATACTTGTCACCTCAAAATACTTGTCCCATCGAGTACGTATCGAACCTGCACCAGGCAAGCCCGTTCATCCAAAGTGCTACCTCCATACCACCGGTGGGCATCCTCACCACCAGTTGTCCCAGTCAGCGACAACTTAAAGGCCTTGCTGGTGCAGGTGGTACTTCTCAAGGCTCAAACATAATTCTTGAAATTACTTACGAGTTCCGAAGGGCACTACCAGTCCACAGCACCTGGCACCTGTTGTTTTATTAAGGCACAGCAGGTGTCGCTCCCCACCAATTCATAGAGCCATCCACGCAGGCCCCACTTAAGCCACCAGTACTTCCTTTTTTTTTTTCATTTTTTTTTTTCATAAAGCCCAGGTTGTTATAGAGGCCGGGTATTGACCCAGGTCGGTACTGTCATAGGAGCGCCGGAGGGAAACTTCCCAGTAGGTAACCTACCCAGTATTATTCCGACAACCGAATCGGAAAGTTCTCGTGGCGAGGTATCGCCCGAGCTGGTGGTATTCCACTGGCACCAATCACGAACCACACACCGGCCAGGTGAAGCCACCAGTACTTCGTAAAGTTGTGCCCGTTAACGCGCCACGATTTTAGGAAACGTACTGGCCACTACAGGAGCGCCCAAATTCATCCAACTAGAACCGTTTCTACTCTATTTTTTTCCACGGCCTATAGCTGGGCCAAGTACTGGTGGTTTTGGACCATACATACGCCAGGGAAAAAAAAGTGGCCAGTTCGGTCATCATTGTCGCGGCGGCTGCGACTTTAGGAAGTACTGTTGGCAACTATGGCAGCTCCTGTGCTGAAGTTCTTCTCTTTAAAAAGGGGTACTAACTTCAGCAGAGTCACAAAAATAAGTTATAATTGCACTATGGGGCAAGATATAGTTTGCAATTACACTTCGGGCACCCTACCTGGCCAGAAAGCTGGGTTGTATACATTGCCCGCACTGCAATTCGAAACTGTATCTTGGCCCATAGTGCACTTATAACTCTTTTTTGTGACTCCCGCATAGTTCCCCCCCCCCAAAAAAAAAAAAAGATGAAGAAGAAGAAGAAGAAGAAGAAGAAGAAGAAGTCGATTTTCTAGTCACATTTGCTGCAGCGGAGTTGGGATTTCAGCCAGACCTACTTTGTAGGATTGCTAGAGTGAATGGCAGTAGGATCAGGTTTAGAATTGGTTCTTTTCTATATTTTGTTAGACCTTTCTCCCAGCGGTTGGAGAGGGCCCGGTCGAGAGTGCCTCACCCAGCTCCACATCACCGTGGCAAAATGTATAAGGGACGCCGGACCCGTTTTCCGGCTATTATAAAAGGATGAAGGAGATTAGCATGGACAAAAAAAAAAAAAAAAAAGAAGTCAATGATCGCCCAGAGAGCAAAAGAAAGAGAAAAAAACAGGGCACTGCCTCTCCACATGGGGCATATGTGTGACCCACTCATTGCTACCCCAACTAAGTGTGTGATGCATGGGTTTTTCTTCCAACTCTTTTGGGTAAGGGGTAGCAGTCACCCCTTGCTGGTGTCTTTTCAGTGTAGCGCCTTTATGCACTACAACTACGCCACAGGTACCTGCCTCTGCCTGCAATACGTCCGATACGCAATCCACAGGAAAATCGGCTTCAGACTAGATTCCTTCTCCCGTACACGACGCACTGGTGCTTTAAATCGCCACTGCGTCCGAGGCTTTTTGTACGGATCTGAAATCAAGCTGGGCCCCGAAACAAGAAAAAGAAACCGGTGCAGGGCCTGCAGGCGATTTGTTTTTTCTTTTTGGGTGTCCAAGGGAAGACATTGTGGTACAGATCTTCAGAGTTGTGACTGATGAGCCTTGCCTTGCGCAATACGTCTGGGCTATTATCCCACCGGCACACATTGTCTCTTGTTTTCTTTTTTTTCAAACCACTAGTACCTTTGCCGAGTGGGAAAATAGCAGGTCTCGGGTGGGCCTCCGACCTTTTCGGAGGCCGAAACGAAACGACGACGGCCGCCGATGAGATTAATCAATGGCGGCCGTTGTCAGTCCCCCCTCCAAACTCTTCGGAAACACAGCCCGTTTTTCCTAATTTCCCAACACTTGCGGAGGTACTAGTGCTTTAACCCACCAGTGCTTTTGGGGAACTTTCTCCGGGGCTGGAAAAGCGCTGCACGCCAGAAAAAAAAAGAACCAATGTGGGACTCCTTTTGGCTGGCGCCGCCAGCCGTTTTGCTCCGGCACCCAAGCCCCAAAAGTTGCAGCAGGGTGCAAGCCGCATCTTTGAAAACTGGCTAGAGAACGTACTGGTGGTTTAATCAGATATCCCATCAGCATCTCACATTCCAAAGTATTCCGTTCAGATTTTATTTCCCCCCCCCCTAACTACACCATATTCTTCTCTCAAATTCTTTTTGCCTTTCACTACCTACCTACCACTACTCTTAAGGCTTTATAGAGGGGACCCCTGCAAGCATAGGTGCCTCACAAACTTAGAGGGATTCATGTTGCCCCCCGCCCCAACAGCCAAAGATCGTACCAATACCGATCAGAGGTGTGAAGCAAACTATCACAGCTGGTTGGCGCTAAGTGTGCTGCAGGCGGTCATGGGGCTAAAACCCACAACCTCCTTAATGCCACATGCATGTATGAGTGGGTTGCGTGGGATGTATGGGAGAGTGTTCGTCTTAGACACTGCTGCTATTCGATGGAGGGTGGGGGATGATGAAAAAAAAGAGGCACCGCTACTGGCAAAATGCTTGGTCTTCACGTTGGCCGGACCCCCATCGGCGGCCCCACCCCATCTCTAACTACCGTTGTTGGGGTGGGGGGCAACATACTACTTTGTTTAGGGAAAATTGTTGAAATGCCCCTGAAAGTTTGGGTATTTCATGGCTTTCACCGAGTTGTGAAGGGACGCTGGACCCGTTTTCGAGGAGGTGCAGCTCCCCACCAAGAGCCACCTAGGTTACCAGGCGGCCGCCCATGGGCTGCTGAGCGGAAGAGACCCCTGCGCAATGGAGTGTGTGGCAGGCGCGTCCGCCTGCGCCGGTCACGGTGTGCATGTGTGCATGCGTCTGTGTGCGGGTGCGTGCCCTGCGTGTGTGCGGGTGCGTGCGCTGCGTGTGTGCGCATGAGTGCGCTGCGTGTGTGCGCATGAGTGCGCATGTGTGCACCTGTGCGTGTGAGTGTGCGGGCGGATGCGCTGATGGGGGTACCCGGTACTGGCAATGGCAGGCACTGGCTATTGTGAGCAATGGCGGGCGCTGGCTGATGTGAGCAATGGTGGGCCCTGGCTCATGCGAGCAATGGCGGCCGCAGGCTGATGCAAGAGATGGCCGTTGCCGGCTGATGCAGGCGCTGGCTGATGTGAGCAATGGTGGGCGCTGGCTGATGCGAGAAAGGTGGGCGTTGGCTGATGCAAGCAATGGTGGGCGCTGGCTGATGCGAGCGATGGTGGGTGCTGGCTGTTGAGAGTGCCAGCATGTGGGCATTCCAACGAGCGGGTGAGACTGCGGCTGACCGGACAAAACGAGGAGGCATATCAACACGTTCTGCCACATCAGCACGGGAAGGGAGGGATGAGGTCGTCGAGTGTTTGCTACGCTACAGCAGGGAGTTGAGTGCTGCTACACTTTTTTATTTATTATTATTATTATTTTTTATAATGGTTCAGGATGATTTGAGGATGATTCCAGATGATTCCAGATGATTCCGGATGATTCAGGAAGATTCAGGATGATTCAAAAGGCTACTGGAGTATAAACTAGGAAGATTAATAGCCAGAAGGTCATTCTACTCAGGATTCAATTTCTATCCTATCCCTAAATTCAGGTGAACTTATCAATTCAGCATCCCTTAAACAGAGCTGTGCCATGTACCAATCAAGCCTCTACCCGGTCTCACGCCCTCAATCTAGCTGAGTTACAGGGCAGCGCTACCCACCCCAGCTCCGACCCTTGTTGGTCCTAATTGTAGCCGTCAGTCAAGTTACTGAATTGCCTTCCTCCCTCAGCAATCCCCAGATCTCTCTACAAGGCCTCAAGCTCCTACTCATGCAGGTTAAAGGGCAAGCCCCAGCACTGGCCAGCGTCGTTCTGGCATCAACTCAACCTGGGCATGGCGCCATTCCTACCTGTAGTTGTCAGAGTGGAAGTGGGGGCGATGGTCTTTAAAATTCGTGCTGTTTCGTGCCGATCTTCTGGCGCCGCAGGCTGGCACAGGTAGAGAGGGGTGGTTGGTGCTCCTGTTTCAGGGTGCGAACCTTCAGGCGTTGGAAACCTGACCGAGACTGAGGATACTTTGCTTCATGGGGTGGTCTGTTCTCTTCGACTTTGTTCGGTTTTTCAGGTTCAGCGTCCTGGAACAGCGGTCTTATGTGAACTGCAGTGACAACGGCGGTCATCTTCATCATCATCCTCTTCCCGGAGCAGCAACACCGTGGTAATTTTCATCATCGTCATCTTCTTCTTCTTCATCGTCTGAGGTAGATAAAGCAATAGCCTTCGCGAAAAAGTTTGCAAAACAAAAAGAAAAATAAAGTAGCAGTAACCAAGCCTACTTGGCTCGCCTGGCCGTGCAAGTCCCCCGGGGGTCACCTGCAGGAGGGTACCGGGGATTGTATCGAGGCTCAACCCATGGGGGGGAAAAAAACACAGCCTAGGTGGTAAACCTTTGGGCAAAGTGCAGATATACCGGTTTACAGCAAAAATACCGGTCTGAACAAGTATTCGGACAAAGAAACAGGTTAGCGAGCAGCCCAGCGTTTTTCGACACGAATCTGAGCAGACATACCTTTCTCGGCCTTTTGGCTAAGATCAAGTGTAGTATCTGTTCTGAACGTGGATATGGCTGCTATCATAATTGGGTTTGCATAACACTATAATGGAGCAATCTGGGTTGAAGTAGCAAAATGCATTTCAAACACGGTTTCTGTTCTGCAGTCCAGTAAGGTTCGTAGTTCTAAATGCAGATAAAGCTAGGGTTGGCAGTTCAGTCAGGGTTTGGAAGTTTCAGTTTGCAGTCCCGTCGCGCCCCCATGTTTACATATGCAGTCTGGTCGTGGGCCGATTTTGACATATCTTGGGCTGCAACTGGACTGCTAACTGAAACAGTTACTGCCAAGGGTGACTGAACTGCCAACTGGCAACAGCAACTGGGTCGTGACTCAATGGAATGCCAAACTTGGACCGTGATTGAAGTGCTAAACCTCTGTTTGGAATGCATTTACAAACTTCTTTTGTGACCGCCACATAGTTGCAGCTAAGTTGCCCCAACTATAACGACAACAAAAGGCATGGAAGGCCGTTCTGCCAGAGTAATGGGCAAAACTGAAGAGAGAGAGAGAGAGAGAGAGAGAGAGAGAGAGAGAGAGAGAGAGAGAGAGAGAGAGAGAGAGAGAGAGTTTTATGCAGATTGGTGTACACAAGCACGTGACAAAGGACCTTGCTCACACCTCACTGAAGTGCGAAACAAGAAGTTAAAAATGAACCTTCTGCTAGAACATGGGAAGAAAGATACACTGCCATTCTCTCTCTCTCTCTCTCTCTCTCTCTCTCTCTCTCTCTCTCTCTCTCTCTCTCTCCCCCCCCTGCATGCGGCCAGTGGTGGAGCCATACATAAATGTCTCGTGACTACACTGACTAGTGGGCAAGAACCTAGGGGTGGACACCCCACTGTCTACCTTTTTGTTTTCTTTTTTTCCTTTTTCAAAACATGCTCCAAACTATTCGTGGGGAGCAACATGTGCTTGGAACGAGTCTTAGCGTCCCTTATGAGGAAACTGAGAACTTTTCTTTTCCCTTTTTCTTTTTTGATTTACCAACTTGCTGGGCCATTACCTTATCCGGCTTCGGCTGAGAACACTCAAGGAATACTCACAGAACATACAGTTGAACCATCACATTAAACATGACCATTCCTTACGTTGCAGCTACTTCAAGGCAATTGAACACCATCTGAAATCCACAGCTATTGGGCCTCGCTCCGCCACTCGGCACATGCACAACAGACAAAAAAAAAATGCAGGTGTATCTTCCCATGTTCTAGCAAACGATTCATTCTCATTTTTGCACATTTCGTGATCTTTTCAATTTCTAGTGTATCTGGCCTCACTTTTTGGCCAAACACACTGTTTTGTCTTTTTCCTTCTTTTGTTTCTTTCCATTTTGGGTTACCAACTCATTCCGGATTTCCCCGTTTGAACAGTCGGACATGGGCAGTCACAAAAATGAGTTATAATTGCACTATGGGCCAAGATACAGCTTCCGAGTTTCGAATTGCAGCTTGGAAAATGTATACAACCCAGCTTATTGGCAAGGTACGGTGCTCGAAGTGCAATTGCAAACTGTATCTTGCCCTATAGTGCAATTATAACTCGTTTTTGTGACTCCACTGAAGTTACCCCCTCAAGGGGATGCTAAGCGGGAGTCACAAAAAATGAGTTATTGCACTATAGGCCAAGATACAGTCTCAAATTGCAGTTTTGGGCAATGAATACAACCCAACTTGCTGTCCAGGTACACCTGTAACAGATCCAAACAAAGCTCACAGAAACTGTCCTAATATTCTCTGCCAGGCTCATCCAGGTCTCTCATATGCCCCAACCTGCTAGGTTACAGAGCAGCACCACTAGCCCCAGCTCAACACGATTTGCTCCAGCTCAACACTACTCGCTCCAGATCTGACCTATTGGGCTATTGGCTATTGGCTATTGGCCATCATAAGCTCCCATTTGGCTATTGGCTGCGAGGTTGTGGTGTGATTGTCAGGTCTCTAGGATATTCTCATTGCATTAAATTTTGTGTCCATGACGGAGTGTGCTAATTGGTGTATCTTTGCTCACCATTCTCGTGCTGCAGCTGTCTGCGCCAGGCAGCCCTTCCTCAATTCTTCTCTTTAAATTTCTCTCCAGGGTCATGACACCGACATCCTTTTATACCACGCCTCACGCCCCCACCTACAGCAGGTTAAAGGCCAGCACCCCCGCTCCGCCCAGTGTCATTCTGGCATCGAACAGCCGTGCTGCATAAGGATAAAATACTGTTTCTCTTTTTACCAGGGCCAGTGTCCCTTACAGGTATAATGTCCCTTACAGCTATAATGTCCTTTACATCAAAGATTTAGTTGCTATGCCATCCCTGCGCCTTCACTGCTACTCCACGAAAACAGTTTGAAAACGTACTTCAGGCATTGCCCCGAAAAAACACACCCCCATGTGACCCTGCCGGACCCGAAACCTAGCTTGTGTACGCAAACATTTTCAGGCGTTTCTTTTTTTGTGAACAACTTTTTTTTTTTTTTTTTTTTCGAAGCCGGGAAACGGGCCCCACGTCCCTCAGAAGAGTTGCGCGGCCCCTCGGGGTGAGGGAGCCATCACCGGCCAATGCGGCCATGCCTTTTGCCTAAAGTGCATTTTCAAACTTAAAGTTTAACCCTGACTGCAAGCTTTGCGCTATACCGCCAGTACTGGTGCTTTAAACCACCAGTACACCCACAGGTCTGGAGGTTCTCCACTGTGCGCAAAGCCAAGCTTTGCGCTATACCGCCATCGCTGCACTTTGTTCCTTTTTTGGCTGGAGCCACCAGCCATTGTGATCCAGAAGGACCGAGGCGCAGTAACTTTTCCGGGTACTGACGTAGCGCGTGAAACATGATCTCCCAGGCTGGGGCCATGTACCACTGGTTCTAACCGAGGCTGGTACCATACGCTAGGGCCCAGGGGTTCTAACCAAGGCTGGGTCCGCCTCCTACTAGTGGTTCTAACCACTGGAAGTAACCGAACTGGTTCTAACCGAGGCTGGTACCATATGCTATGGCCCAGGGTTTCTAACCAAGGCTGGGCCCGCCTCCTACTAGTGGCTCTAACCACTGGAAGTAACCGAAAGTTGCGGCCACATGAGCGCCACGACCGTCTGGGATGAACGGGCCTGGGGCACCGGAATAAATTCATTCAAGTGGAATCATCGTCCAGGCAAGTGGAAACTTCCTGTCGCCGCACTGTAGCAATGGCTAGCCGGCTGCATAAAGGCTGTCACCGTGACTAAACCACCACCAGTTCACAGGAGCCTATGTAGTGCTCTCACCGGTATTATACATAGGTAGGACGAGCTTTTTTTTTTTTTTTTTTTTCATATATTGCAAAATTCGAGAACGCGCATTTTCTATTGGGGGCTCACCGGTAGTGAAAGCCGCAGGAGACTTAAGTCTTCGGAAAGCCGCAGTTCCAGGCTCACAAGCCTCGGCGGGAGGCAGCTTCGTCGGTTTACTAGGCTGATGCGAACTGGTGGCCCTTTTTTTTTCGGGGGGGGAAGGGGGGGGGGGGGGGAAGGGGTGGGGATATGAAATGGTGGTTTGAACCACCTGTACTATTTGACCCTTCTCTTGCCGAGCCTGAAAACGCCCTGCGCGCCAAAGAGAAGCTGAATGGGCACGAGGGAGGCGTCTTTTTTGTCTGGGGCCGCGAGCGATTTTGCCCCGGTAGGGGGGGTCTACCCCCCGAAGAACACGGCACATGCACGGCTGAGTCCTTGGAAAAAATGGCTAGGAAATTCTGTACATTTCTAGGCTACCAGAGTGGCCTGGGTCCACTTGCCCGGCCCGGACAAAAATAAACAAATAGATAAATATTATTTTTTTATTTAAAATTGTATTTAAAATTTGGGAAAAGAATTTCGATGTGACCCTAAGGCAAAAGTTGTTCAGTTTATTTTTTCTGCATAACATAGTTTTTTTCCGGATTTTTTGGATTTTGTTTGTTTTTTGTTTTTTTTGCTCGGACCTTCCCTGGTCCTTGCACGGCCGGGCCGCCCGGGAAAATAGGGTGACCCGGGCGGCCCGGCTGGTAGCCTAGGTACTACTACATTTGTGATAATTTCAGTTCTTCTCTTTAACTTTTTAAAAAAAAAAAAAAAAAAAAAAAAACTTCTTCTCTTTAAATTTGTAATAATTTAATAATAAATTCCGTGCAAATAAATCCGACCCCCGAAGAGCACGGCTTTGGTGGTTTGCGTGTGCAATTCTGAACATTTGTAATAATTCCAAGAGGGGAAATTGCAGAAATGCGGAAATATGGGGGGGGGG
>BFEA01000064.1:1588117-1596991 GCA_003427395.1 Chara braunii
CCTGGGTTGACAGACATTGCAAGAGTAAAAGAGAGGGTGGAGCTAGGAATGAAGTTGAGTAGGGAAACTGGAGGGGTGGCAGAGCCGGTGTGAATAAGAGATAGGGATGAGAGGAGTACGGATCGACCTTTTGAAGAAATAGACGCCTCCGTTGGGAAAAAGGTAGATACCGAAATGCATTTGCATAGGGACTTGGAATCCAGTGTGCCAACAAGAGGAAAAATAGCGGAGACCATAAGGAGCATTCCTGTCGAAACTCGGTGGGTCGATCAGGTGGATGTGGAAGAAGGAGGTCGAGGAGGCCTGGTAATGACACGCGATAGAGTAGGTGGCTGGGGGCTTCATATAAATGAAGAAGGGGGTCCCTGAGGAAGAGAGTTGCTCGAGGAGCGGATTACGGAGCCGACCGGAGGTGCGCACCGATGGGCCGGTCGGTAAGTCGACTCCGCCTGGGCCTCTGATGAGATGATAAGTAGTTGACCGAGCAAACGAAGCGTGGCGAGGTGCAGGCCCCGCGAGATGGGAACGAGAAGAAGAGGGGGAGAGAGGGCCTCAGAGCAAGGGTCCTTGGGGGTGGTTCCGAAGCTGGCCGCGAATGGAAGAGCTGGATCCAGCTTGGTATAAGCCCTATGACCCAGTTATAGATGGGCCAGCAGAAAGTCTGTATTTCCGCTGCTACGATGATAGACATATTCCCTACTTGGGGGTGGAGACCCTTTATTCCACTGGGAGAGACGTGACTGGATTCATAGAGAAGTGGGAAAGCTATGCCTTCCGAAGAAAGTGTTCCGATAAGGGATGGATAGACCACTTTATCCATCATTCGGACCCGGAACTGGACCAAGTCATTACGGCAATTTACCCTCTCGATGGAAGGTGGAGAACCTTCAAAGCACGCTTGTTGAGGATCTTTGCATGTGATCACCTGATCCTGACGATTGAAGGTTTGCGGCAGGTGACAAGGGAGAAGCAAGATAGCTTGGTGACCTTTATTAAAAGGTTCAAGAAAATCTCTCAATCCATGGTGGATAGAGGAATGCTGTCAGAAGTAGATATGTGCGTAATGTTTATGGTACACTACCCGAGGAGAAAAGGAAGGAAGTCCTCGAGAAACCCCCTAGAAACTCCGCGTGCTTTGAGAAAGTAGCCGAAGTAGTCTTCACAGGGGGAGGTATGAATGCAAGAGAGTATATAAAAGAAAACTTGGATCTCGCCCTGAGCCAAAAACGGGTGCAGAAAAACGACGCCCCACGAGGAAATGATAGGCCCCCTCAGGGATTTCCCGGTCAGCGTTAGGACGGAGGCCAATGAAACTGGAGAAATGAGCCTGGAGGGGGGAACCAAGGGGCTTGGAGAAATGATCGGGATAGTGGAAGCAACAAGGGATCGCATAGGAGGAATTCCCACTGAAAGGATGCAAGGGATGGTCGATGGGGAGACCCACCTCAAAATAAGTCATCGGGCCCAAGGCCGGATGAGCACTTAGCAAGGGTTCCTCCTCCACCTGGCGCTGGGACTACGACTAACTCGACACCCTTTGTCCGGGCTCGTCCGCCCAACCCTACTCCCCGGAGTAGTTGCGTCTATTACAACGCGGAAAACCACATCAAGTGAGAGTGTCCGCACCTCACAGAGACTCTAAGATTGAGGGTCGTGAAGTTGAATAAAAATAAGTGGGTGGTGTGGACTGATGACGGAGAGCCGATTTCCTTCTACCCATCCATAAGGGTGAATGATCTCGTTACAAGAAGAAAAGCTGCAGAAGAGACATGAGGCTAGTGGGGTAGCAGGGACATCATGAGTTCAGATGTTGGAACCCGAGCCGACCAAGGAAATCTCCATACGGGAGCCCAAAGTTTCCAACATTAGGTTTGTTGAGACCTCCCTCGACGAGGTGGAAGCGGATCAATGCTTAAGAGTGAGAACTCAAGCCAAAGCCAACTCTTCCGGGGAGAAAGAAACCACGGTTGGGAAGAGCAGCACGCATGGAGATCAACCGATGACGGACGAAAAAATCGAGGAGAAAAAAAAGGTGGAAGGAAAGGGCGAAGGAGAGCCCACCTCGCCACAGAAGAGGAGGCAAAAAAAATTGAGATGAAATGTACCCTGGACGAAATAGATACAGTGACCCCTCTTAGGCGGACTCCGATGCAACCAATGCAATATACGCTGCTGGAGTACTTAGCGGCTAGCAAGGATGCTAGGGGATAACTTTTGAGTATCACCAAGTACGTGAGAGTCCCGATGACCCAAGGACCAACCGTCTCGGGTGGTGTGATATCCAAAGAAGGCGTCCAATCTGGGACGACACTGTCCTCCTGAATCACAATGGAGAGTCTGCCGGGAGTTGCTTCTCCGAAGAGGAAGTGAAGAGGATCAATGTGCTAGGCAGGAGCCAACTCCAGGCTACAGTTAACGAGAGAGACATGAGGGCCTTAATAAATAGCGGGTCCGAATCGGTTGTTTGCCGAAATTCAATCGCCAAAGAGTTAGGCCTAGAGATAGATAAAAAAATCGCTATATCCATGGTGATAGTAGCAGATAACAACCGGCAGAAGGGGTCTGTCATAAGCAGGTAATCGAAGTCGCGGGGGTAGAGACTAACGTGGCACGTGCCGATGTTTTCAGTGCGGGAGTGCTCATCCGAGTTGATACTTGGCGGCACCTGGCTAAGCGTGGTGCACACTACTACAGTCGACCTTCCCGACGGAAGTCAGACGCCCTCAATCCAATCCCCAGACGGAATGCGAGTGGTTCTCAGGACTGTGAACGCTTAAGATGGGCGTAACCACACCAGCATCCCGAAAAAAGGAGGTGGTCGGTCTGGGATGTGCCAAGCCCGCCTAGAAGAGATCTTTTTTTTCGACAAATTATCTCCGGAGGACAAAGTGGAAGTCAAAGAAATCGAGGATCGGATTGTGATCAATGGGGTAGGGTAGGAGAAGGAGTGCAAGGATGAGGAGTTCGGGGGATGTGTTAAGCTGTCTTTTTTTGGAGAAATCCCTCTAGTCGGCGGAGGTAGAAAACACAAAATCGTGGCGGAAAAAGTAAAACCCGTCGTGGTCAGCCGGGACAGGACACGAGAATCATTTATTTCCGAGGAAGAGATAGTCGAGATCATCAGAAGACGAAAATAGAAGGAGGGTCAAAGAATCACTGCCCAACGGATGAAAAAGATGAATATAGGAGATGGTAACCTCACGTAGAGGGAAAAAGAACATGTAATAATGGTCCTGAGAGGATGCGACAAAGCCATAACCTTTGATGACTTGGAGAGAGGTAGGATAAACCCAAGGTATGCTAAGCCTACAAGGATCCATTTAATCCCTCACGTACTATGGAAGGATAGACCCCCATGGAAGTATGCGCAAAAGGAAAGAGAGGAATTAGTCGCTTTCATAGAGGAAAAAATCAGGACATTCGTGACCGAACTTTGTGAGAGTCCCTACGCGAACAAATGGTTCTTCATCAAGAAAGGATGCAGCAATAAGCTTAGGTGGATCCAGGATCTTCAGAGGACAAATGCAGTTACAATCCGAGACGTCGAGTCTATACCGGAAGCGGATCTCTTATCAGAAGGAGCGGTTGGGTGGTCAGTCTATTCTATCTGCGATTTTTTTTCGGGATAATTGATGAGATCCCCCAGGATTATCGTGATCGACACATGACGGCCATGCATACTCCATTGGGGTTGGTACGAATGATGTTTGTACCTATGAGAAGGACCAATGAAGTGACCGTTTTTCAAAGAGCGATGATTGTGGTCCTCAAGGAGTTCATTCTGGAGAAAGTGGAAGTTTCCTGGACGACTATCCAATCAAAGGGCCGGTGGGGAAGGACGAAACGAAGGTCTTTCCCGGGGTTAGAAAATTCGCAGTGGATCATATGGCAGATGTGGAGACGGTCCTTAGAAAGTTAGACGACGTGAACCTTACCGTCAGTGGGACTAAGAGTCGGTGGGTGGTCTCTTCTATCAAAATATTAGGGTTCATTTGCAACGAGAACGGAAAAAGACTGGACCCCGCCAAGCTGGAGAGGTTAATCTTGTGCCCATTTCCCTTGAAATCAACCACGGAGGTGTGGCAGTTTCTAAGGGTTGTGAGCTATTGACGCATCTTTATAAAAGCCTATAGTGACAAGGCAGAGCCTCTCCGAAAGTTGTTCCGAAAAACTGAGAAGTAGGACTGGGGAGGAGACCAGGAAAGGGCAATAAAACCCTCAAAGAAAAGTCCCGTGAGGGAGGCCAAGTATTGGGAGTACCGTACTTTGACGATGAAGAACATAGACCCTTCATAGTGTCCACCGACGCGGCGCCTTGTTCGGTAGGGGGGCTTCTGTCCCAAAAGGACGGGGAAGGCAAAAAACGGCCTCTGCGATTCGAAAGTCGGGTGCTCAACGTTATATAAAGAAACTACAGTTAATTCAAGAAGGAAGTCTTAGGGGTGTTGCACTGCCTAAAAACGTTTAGGCATTACATCTAGGGAAGGTGTTTCCTCCTTCGGGTAGACCCGACCGCTGTGGCAGTCGTGCTTATAAAAGACTTCTCGTTGACGGACCCGATGATAGCTCGATGGATGATCCACATTAGACTCTATGATTACAAGGTCGAAAGGATCACGAGGGCTAAGAACCAGGTGGCTGACGGGTTATCCAGAATCCCAATCCGGGAAGAGGACCGCCCCAGGCTGGAAGAAAAAACCCTTTCGCTGACCAAGGACGGGATCATGAGAATCGCAACAAATATGGTAAGGCCGGGATCCATTCATTGAGAAGGCATGAGCGAGAATTTGGAGGTGTTCCTAGCTAACATCTACGATGAAAAGTATCGGAGATAGGATTGTACCTAGCAGGCAGGAGAGAAGGAACCGAAGCCATGAAAAAGGAAACTCTTGGATACTGTTTGAGAGGCGGGAACCTTTTTAAAAGACCCACAAAGTTGGCAATGCCCATGTGGGTGCTCTGTGACCCAGAGGAGAGAAGAGCTGTCATAGAACAGTTACACGACGGGGTCGTCGGCGGTCACCACGAGGTGAAAGGGATGTTCGACAAAGTTCGAAGGCTTTATTGGTGGGACGGGCAATACATGGAGATTGAAAAATATTGTGCTACGTACGATGTTTATCAAAAGAGAGCAACTGTCCGTTACAAGGAACCTCTCTTTCCGTCGTTTCCTACCTCGCCTGGGGAAAAGGTCCACATGAATCTAATAACCATGCCAAAGAGGGAAGGGGGGTTGTGATACATTATCAACGCCCGCGATGATCTCTCTGGATTCGTGAAAGCTAGGGCCATTAAAAAAAAAACTGCAGAAGAAATTAACAACTTTCTACTAGAATACATTGTTAGGTACGAATGCGTAGGGAAAATCGTCATGGATAGGGGGGGGAATTCACAAATCAAAAAGTAAAAGGGATACTAGAGAGGGCGGGGATCAAGGCGGCTTATACAACCGCTTATCACCCCCAAAGCAATGCGCCAGTTAAGCGAGGGCATCAAACATTGATAGAAGCCTTGACAAAATGGTGTAACGGTTGGGAGAGTCAATGACCACGCTTTTTGCGGTACGTCGTTTGGGCAGATAACGTGACGCTCAAATCAAGCACGAGCTACCCCTCTCATACTTTGTGGTTCGGGCGACATTGCCCTTTGTCTATCGAATTCCATGTGGATACCTGGACGAGTGTCTCATGGAGGACCAATATGACAAGGGACGAGCTGTTAGAAACCCGATTGCCGTAGATAGCCGAGAGTTTGGACGCTGGGATGATGAGGCAACCCAAAACATCGAGAGAGAGAGAGAGAACAAAGGGGAAAGAAACGTGGGATGAAAACTTGCATGTTCGACATAAGCCAATACAGATTGGTGACCTCGTCCTAATGTATGACTCATCGCAAGAAAAAACATGGGCTAGAAAGTTAGCCAATAGATGGATGTGGCCGTATCGGGTGATTAAGCGATTGCAATGGATGGAGGAACCTATTTTCTCGCCGAGTTTGAAAAAGTGATCTCTTGCGAGCGCCTGCAAAGCACTGAAGATTTGACGCGTAGTGTTGATAACTTTCTTATGTTTCCAGAAAAAAGATTTTGTTTTCTGAATCCAGAAACCAGTACTACTAAAATGGCTATACATAGACGGAGATAAACTATTGAGATGGACCCGAAAGGAAAGGGAAAAATTGCGATACCCACAGAAGGAGCGATCTGCTGTGAAAAGGGCAAGACCTCAAAACAAGGAGTGACGCCCAAGGTGCCGAAGAAATGATACAAAGTCCGGAGACTTATGTTGCCGAAAACACCAAGAAGGCGGAAGAGGCCGAGAGATGAGGATGAGGATGAGGATCGTAGACGGGACCGTCGGGTAAAGGAGAGAAGGTGTGTCTCGAGAAAAACCTTGAGAGAAAAGTGTGTGAGAGCAGAGAGGAAACGCAGAAGGGAGCGACAAGAGAGGAGGGTGTGAAAAAGGAGACGGGGATAGTTCTTCCCGGCTAGAAGACTATACCGCAACTGAAAAGGATGGTATATTCGGGCGATTTAGAATAGGGGAGTCATGTACTATAGTCCAAAGGGCAAAATGCTGCACAGGCAGGAAAATGTACCATAGTCAGATGGAGGTACCGACTGAGAGCTTAAGGGAGAGAATAAAATTGTCCACCATAATAAAAAAAAGGGGTGTGCATGTCACAAAGGGGGATACAGTAATGATACCATAGGCTATGTACCGTCGTCAGGCAAGGGTAGTACTCTAAACAGTAAGGGTTTATCATAAGCTATGATCAAGGTAAAGGGAAGGGCCACAATCTTGGACGAGGGCGGTGTGTGTCATCAAAGAAGATACCACGGAATACCTTGAGTTATGTGCCATAATCAGGGAAAAGAAGAAATGGGGTGTTCTTAATTAAAGTAACTACCATGCGAAGGCCCGTCGGGGACAGCTAGAAGTGGGGTGTGGGCTGGTTGTCGGGCAGCTGCCTACCAGCCGAATACCTTTTTTTTGCAAAGATATGAAATTTCGGGTATGCTTTCTTATATTCTGCATGTTTTGAGATACAAATGCATGTGGCGGGGGGGGACTGGACATAGTTTCGAGCTTTTGGTTCTCTATTCTAACCCTCGGGCCAGCCAGATTGGCGAGCTTGAAGGAGGTCACAAGCGGGGCTAAACGCGGACAAGAATCGAGGTACTCGGCGGAGCAATCAGGACTAATGGGGAGAGACACCAGCATTACTAAGGGATGGGGTCTCGAGCGGGGGAAGACGGGGAGGGGGGCTTGTGCCCGCTATAGATCCCGATCGCGGTGGTGGCGGGGTGAGATCCGCATTGGTTAAACCAAGGAACGACCAGACCGGCGCGTTCGAGCCAAGATGCGAAAAAAATCAGGAACGGGCGATCAACCTGACTATGAGGTGAGGTTTGGGACTCTCCTCGGAGCTAGCAGTAGATGACAGAACCACTGGGTGCATGGGTGTCGGCATGGCATTGACAAGTGAACCCCCTTCGATATGAGGAAGATTTCGACTTAGGACCAACACCTCCTTGCTCATGGCGGAATTGCGGGTTGAGGTGGCCGGGCAATAGGCAACCTCACCAAAAATGACTCCCGATAAGGTAAGCAAGGAGCATAATCTGGTCCGAGCGAGGATGTCAAGGGGACGTCCCATGGCGCCCAAAATTAGGGGACGACAATTGGGTAATGAGGGTTGAGCGGCAGAACCGTGCAAGGTAGCTGTTTTCAGCAGAAACCAAGGCGGAAGAGTTGAGGGATAACCGCCCCAGGCAGTTTCTTGATAATTGTCTTACAGATGAAGGGGGGGGAGGCCGACGCTCTCCAAGATGCAGATAAGAATCCCCGAAGCGAAGGGGATACGAACGGGCAAACAACGCCAAAATCAGGGAACTGTACTGAGTACGTGAGTTAGTGGAGCAGAGGGAGGCGAAAGACTGGCTGGTGCTAGGGTGCACTGGAACCAGAGATCGCGCCAGATACATACGCCAGATCGAAGAGAAGGGAACCGGACGGGCAAATGAGGAGATGAGTGAGAGAAAAGAGAAGCTCGACGAACGTAGGTGATGGGCAACCGTGATTGGGAGAAGATGAGTGTGGCACTTGGCAAAGGTGAAAGGCGGGATATTTCTCAGCAACTAGCTTGGGCAGGTTAACAAAGCGATCTCGATCCAACCTAGAAGGAGAGGTGAGTTGTGATTGGCGGGGAATGGAGAAAGGATGGATCAAAGGGAACTGTGGGATAGGAAGAGAGAATGGGCGGGAAATGAAAGAAGGTTTTGAAAAAATTAAGAAGAATGGCGGGAAGCGGGAAAATTTTTGAAGTCTAAAGAAGGAGGCTAAAGTTGGCGGAAGAAGTAAGGAGCGAGCGACGTGATTGGTGAAAGGAGGAGGGGGAGGATGGACAGAAGGAGGAGCTAGTGGAGAACTGAGAGTATAAAAGAGAGAGAGAGGGGAGCGAGGGGGAGCGTACGAGAGGGAAGGGACAACTCTCGCACACGAGGTTGCTGGCGCTCGGCTCACGGGAGGCGCTTGACACCGTACGGACGTCCGGTGGCCGCACTAAAAGGGGCAGAGAGAAACAGAGAGAGGGAGACCGCTTTTGCAGAAGGGGAAACAGCCACTGCCAAAGCACAACCCTCGAACGAAGTGCGCAAGGCGCCAGCGTGCGTGAGAAGGAAGCGGCGCGATCACGAGGAGGGTTGGCCGGAAAGGGCCGCTGCTCAAGAAGCAGAGGAGAGCAGAAGTCGCGTCCGTGACTACGGGACTGAGCCAGCTCGACGAAGAGAGAGAGAGAGAGAGAGAGAGAGAGAGAGAGAGAGAGAGAGAGAGAGAGAGAGAGAGAGAGAGAGAGAGAGAGAGAGAGAGAGAG
>BFEA01000064.1:1597013-1614006 GCA_003427395.1 Chara braunii
AGAGAGAGAGAGAGAGAGAGAGAGAGAGAGAGAGAGAGAGAGAGAGAGAGAGAGAGAGAGGGTCTCTTTGAGACGTTCGAAGGTCCTGAGAGGAGTGACAGAAGGTGCACACTTCACGGACTAGCTCGTGTTTTCCATCTGTTGGCGAGCGGGAGAGTCTGTAGCCAGCAAAGCAGGCGACCCGCACAGATATCGTTCGCAGGTAAGTGGGGTAGCTCACCGAGGAGTCCAAAGAACAGAAGCAGCCGGCGGTAGGAGCCCAGCTCAGGGCGAGAGCTGAAGGTGGTCGTGCATCCGCGAGTTCTATCGGGCTAGAGGGATCTTGTTCCGAAATGTTCGAGGCAGCGCCAGGAAAAGGGAGAGGGAAAGGGGAGAGCGAGAACGACACACGAAGAAAACAACGGGGGCACGGAAGTGGAGAAAAGACGACTCAACGCTGAGGGAGGTAGACTGCGGGGGAAGAGAGAGAGAGAGAGAGAGAGAGAGAGAGAGAGAGAGAGAGAGAGAGAGAGAGAGAGTGGGCCACTTGCGGTTGCGACGACCTTCGAAGGGATCCCTGTACCCGGCCTGATACCAAGGAAAGGTGCATTAGCAAATCGGCAAGGAAAAGAGAGCGAGCCGCCTGAGGTCGTGCTTGGCGTTTCATCGCGATGTGCTGCATTTGGCCTGAACTACCATTATCAAGTATCGAAAGGAATAGGGGAAGAGTGAAATGGAGAGAGAGAGGGGGGGAGCGAGGGAGTGAGAAAGAGATAGAGAGAGAAAGAAGAAACAGAGAGAGAGAAGAGAGAGAAGAGAGAGAGAGAGAGAGAAAGTAGGCCACTTGCAGTTGCACTGACCTTCAAAGGGATCTCTGTACCCGGTCCAATATCAAGGAAAGGTGCATTAGTGAATCGGAAAAGAAAAGAGAGTGGGCCGCCCGAGGCTGTGGCCACCGTTTCATCGCGACTGTGGCCACCGTTTCATCGCGACGCTCTGTATTTGCCCTGGACTGCTGTTGTCGGATATCGCAGGGGATAGGGAAAGAGAAAAACGGAGAGAGAGAGAAGGGAGCGAGGGAGAAAGGAAAAGATAGAGTGAGAGAAGAAAAAAAGAAACAGAGAGACAGAGGGAGAACGAGAAGAAGAAACAGAGAGACAGATAGAAGGAAGCTGATGCAACCACAGACTACTCCGGCGGACCGGCGCTGAAAGAACCTGCGGTGAGGGAAAGTGGAGGGCCGCTTCTGAGCGACTCGCCGGTGGCCGGCACCACGAGGAGGGGTTTTGCCGAGAAATTTTGTGGACAGTGGCGCAGTGAACATGGTTTCTAGGTCCGCTGTGTTCGTCAACTGAGTTTCCTTGATTTTGTCTTTTCCTGTGACGGTCGAACCCCGTTTCACGGTCTTGGGTCTTGTCCAGTCTGTTCAAATTCCTGAGCTCGGTGAAGCGCCTTCCCCCTTGCATGATCTGGGTGGCCTCTCTTTTCGGTTCGGGTGGTCTAACCTAGACCAAGTTTTTATTCTTTTTCCTTACCTACGGAATTCTCCCTCCCACTCTTCAACGTCAGTCACGCGGGGCAGAAATCTGGTCAAGATCTTGGTGGCTGCTGCTGCTTACGGGGAATACCCAAGTGACTGAAAAATTGGGGGTGGCTCCTGCTGCTCATGGGGATTACCTAACCGGTCGACACCGGTACCCCTAGACCTCCGCCTACTGGACTCCAAAAGTTCACTCGGCCTGTAAAGGTACTAACTTTTTGTCTTCTTCTGCCTACCTACTGCAACTCATGTTTTCTAAGCTCCTACCCTACTTGAGTGTTTCCAGCTACGCAGGCCAGCTACGCAGGCCTAGCCTATTGATATGTCCCCACTGCATCCCCACGAAAGCACGGCCACAAGTAAGTACCAGGCCCGATGGCCTTCCAAACATACAAGTACCTGGTGGGTCACACACACACCCCAGCAATCATGCACTCACACCACCACATGGAAACTCAGTAAGCACGTGCACACACAGACTTAGAAATCTCATCAGAAAGCGGGAATCTCACCAAGTCACACATTCCAGCGGCAAAACTCAGAAATCAGCAGAGTTCTCAGTCAGTGATTTTGCAGACCATTACAGGCTGTAGTCCCAACAGTGTTCTAGTCTTAGTCGTTTACCTCGGTGGAGAAGATTTAACTTGGTGAGGCGAGAAGTTCGAGAACTATAATTGCTGTTATAATGACTGAACTCCCTAAGTGGGCTTCTGACTTCAGTATTTTCATTGAATTCAGGTTTAGTAAGGGACGGGCAGTTGGCGATTTCTCCTTATATGTTTTTGTTTTTTTTGCCTTGCTTGCTGTGGCCTAATTGAGCGGCTGTGACCACATTTTTTCATTCGAGTCAGCCAGTTGCCAGCTAATCTTCTTACTGGCTGTGGGCGAATGCCACTGAATCTAATGCTCTCTCTCTCTCTCTCTCTCTCTCTCTCTCTCAGACACACACACACACACACACACACAGTGAGAGAGAGAGAGAGAGAGAGAGAGAGAGAGAGAGAGAGAGAGAGAGAGAGAGAGAGAGAGAGAGAGANGAGAGAGAGAGAGAGAGAGAGAGAGAGAGAGAGAGAGAGAGAGAGAGAGAGAGAGAGAGAGAGATTGCAGTGGTCAACCTGTGTCATAACGTTTTTCATTGGGATCTTCTGCCTGTAAGTTGACCCGCTGTGTTCATTCTGGGGTAGCTTAGCTCCACCCACTTGCTGCGTGCTGTGGGCACATTGAACGGCTGCAGAGGTCTACCTGCGCGACCACATCTTTTAATTGGAAATCGGAATTGATTGGTTGTCTTTGATCGTCTTCCTTGCTCTGGCCGGACCCCGGGGTTTCAGTGGATTCAAAACGACTCAATTTCACCAAGTACAAAAAAGTGCGGCGAAGTTACCCCTTTCTACGGGAAACTACGTGGGGGTCACAAAACAGAGTTATAACTGCACTACGGGCCAAGATACAGTTTCGAATTGCAGTTTGGGCAATGTATACATCCCAATCTTCTGGCCAGGTTGTTTCTTTTTTGTAATGACCCGCCAAAACACAGACTGAGAACACTGCTGATTTCTGAGTTCTGCTGCTCGAATGGATGCCTTGCTGAGATCCCCGCATTCTCCTGAGTTTTCTAAGTCTGTGTGTGTGCGCGTGCTTGATGGTCTGCGTGCCCGTCTGAGTGCTGGTCGGCTTGAGTGTGTGTGTGACCCGCAACACTTAGGGCAGCGTCAAAACACTCAAGTAGCAGGCAGGCCAGCACCACACCAAGTAGAAATAGATGTGCCGGGTACTCGAGCCTGAGCAGAAGAAGACAAAAGTTGGCATTTTTAGAGGCCCAGTAGTTGTTGGGTAGGTCTAGGCAGGTACCAGTCCAACCAGTCTGAGTCTAGGGCCTGTACGGGTAATATCAGAGTCTGCAATGATGTTAGGTACCGGTTGCTTGCAGGCCGCGCAGCCTAGGAAGTTACCGCCCAAGAGGCAAGTACGCCGCTATATCTCCCCGAGGAGCGAAGTGCTCCTCCTCCTTCGGTGCGCAAGTTTGGCGACACACTGCTTGGAGCGTTGGCTGGTGGAGCGCTGGGCATTTCAGCGCTGCTAGGAGGAAGGAAACCGGGAGCTCCCACCTCGGCTATGGTTGAGCTCTACCGGTAGGAGGAAGAAGAGGACTGAGGAGGAGAGTGGCGAGGTACCTACCTGGCTATGGTGGGCACCATCTTCATCACCTTGTTAGGCGCTGCATTTGGGAGGGCCCAGTGGGGGTTGCGCCGCACCAAGAAGGGTTCAAGGGGGGGTCAGGCGTGGCGGTCTGAACAGCAGCGAGCATAGCTGCTTTGCGTTGTCCTTTGCACAGCAGAGCGAGGCCCTAGTAGTCATCCATAGCCTTGACCTACATGAAGAAGGGAAGGAGAAGGGTGGCCATGGCTATGGTGGACCTCATATTGTGCCTGCAGCAGAAAAGGGATTCGGACATTGATTCTGGTTCAACCATTCAACATTATTATTATTATTATTATTTATTGTTTGAATTCAAGGGGAGGAGAACAGGAGGAGGAGTGAAAAAAAAGAAAAAGAAAAAAGAAAAAAAAAAGGGAGGAGGAGTGGTTTGCTGGTGGACATCTTCTTCTTCTTCTTCTTCCTCTTCTTCTTCTTCTTCTTCTTCTTCTTCTTCTTCTTCTTCCGTTCATCTTCTTCTTCTTCTTCTTCCTCTTCTTCTTCTTCTTCTTCTTCTTCTTCTTCTTCTTCTTCTTCTTCTTCTTCTTCCGTTCGTCTTCTTCTTCTTCTTCTTTCCCTCGCTCTCTCCTCTCAAGTCCATTCATTTCTTTTTGCAATTGGACAGCATTGTGCTTTCTCATGAAAGTATACTTCGAAATTGGCCAGGATCGTAACATTTTTCTTTTTTCTTTGTGACCAGTTGTGCCATTGCATCCATCTGGCTAATATTCTAGATTGCTGTGGATGAAATGAACAGGGTGCCGTTTCCCGGAGGGAAAAAAAAAATAAAAAATTAAAAAAGTGAACAGGGTGCAGATAGAAAAAAAGGGCCAAGTATGTTGATGTCACTTTTGAGTAAGGAATGAGCAAAAAGAACGCGCGCCGGCAAAGAAAACAGGCGCCGAGTTCAAAAAAGCAATGAAGGTATCAAAGGCCGTGGTGTCAGGTCGGGTATCGTAACTACAGGGGCCGGCCGTGGTGTGAGACGGGGAAAGAAAAAAGGGAACAGAGCCCAACGAATATTCTTTTCTACCCAAATTGCCGTTGCAAACTCACGCCATGATATCTTTGCGGTTGCAGTTTTTTTCTGCCTTTGACAAACTCAAAACCTGTCGCCTCCGCGTTGTTTCAAAAACAAAGTAGAAGAAGAAGAAGTAGAAGAAGTGAACAGGGTGCCGTGGCCACACAAGTCTATACCTAGTATACGATGTTGCTCTTCATTGAAATTTGTTGTCTGTGGATTGACGGGCTGTTTTGTTTTGTAGTTGCTGAGTTAAAGTTGTACCCTCTACCAACGCACCAAATTGGCAATTTACCCTCATCAGATCAGCATAGGTGTGAGTTGTGTGGCGTGCTTTTTTTTTTTTTTTTTTTTTTTTGTGGTCTTGACAGGTGGACCAGGCATGCGATATTAAACTGATCTCCTTCTTCTTCTTCTTCTTCTTTTTATACCGAACAAAGAAGATATCATATAACTGGGAAACAGCCCCGGAGTCCCTTACATCATTTGCTACAGCCAAACGGGCTAAGCAAGGCACTCTCGACCAAATATATCTCTACCTCAGCCCCACAAGGTCATGACAACCAATCCCAATCTCAATCCAACCCTAAAACAAAAACCGCGTTCCCTAATTTAAGAAACCGAAATCCTAATTCACCCCTTGGCCAAACTGCCATTATTAAGCAACCCTGATCTAGCGAAATCCAAGCCAGGTAACAAATCACCAACCAAAAGCACGAAAACAAGATCATCGTCAATGATCTAATCCTAATTACCCACAGACAGAATCCCCAAATGATTCACAAAGTTCCAAAAGCAACAACCATTCACAAAATCCGCACTCTACACTCTGTATACCTCTAATTAACACCGCCAACCAGCAACAAGGTAGCAGATCTTTGCAAATCTCTGAAAATCACGATCGTAATGAGCACCAATCCTACCTAGCGAGTATCACTACCCTAATTGTCGACAAACAAAGTTAACGAATTACCAGTCCACAAAGAGTAATTATACACCCCAAAGTTCCCAAACAACCGTGATTGGTACTATTCTATACTGAGAAGACACAGCCAAATGATTAGAATCTAAGAACAAAATGAAGAATCTGTGAAAGCACAAAAGGTAGGAGAATCATGAGCAACACCACACCCAAAGTAGGAGCTTAGACAACAATGGACAACCCCGGTCGCAACTTGAAACCTGTTGTCAGCGACGGTGGGTGATACTGGTCGCGGCATGAAGTGCGTTCTCTCACTCTCGGAAGTCGACGTTTGTTGATGCACTCTTGTCCTTTATCTCCAGCTCTTCGCACAGATAGAACTGCAACCGCCGTTGCAACACGATCATCTTTCGTATCTGTAATCAGAGGGCAAAGCCCCTGATCAGGTGATAATACTGATATGTACAATGCGCAGATTTTGCCTGTTGACCAGCCCCACATCTCTTCCCTTCCTTTTGCGGCCAATCTAGGATTACGAATACTCGTTGGCCAAGATCAGGATACGGCAGGTGCATGGTTGTGCCCCCTCAAACCGGCCTCCACCTCAGCCCCCATACACTCTATCACCTCTCTGCCTCTGCATACCCAACAACAATTGTGTCAAGGCTGTCAACTTGATTCTGGCAGAGTCACTCTGCAAATTTTTTTTATTCACATTGAGTTTTTTTTTTTTTTTCCCCCCCCCTCTTCTTCTTCTTCTCCTTCTCGTCCTCGTCCTTGTTCTTCTTCCTCCCATCTCCCAGTCTCCATAGACTCCCTCCTTCTTCACCATAGCCTATCTCCCTTGACGTGGCATTGTGTCAGGCTATCAGCTTGACTTTGCGATTTTTTTTTTCGCCACATCAAATTATTTTTCTTCTTCTTCTTCTTCTTCTTCTTCTTCTTCTTCTTCTTCTTCTTCTTCATACCTCCCACTCTCCATAGACTCCCTCCATCGCCACCATAACCTCCCTCCTTTGCATTTTTTTCTTTTCACATCAACTTCTTCTTCTTCTTCTCCTCGTCGTTCGCGACCTTGTGCATACATGATGATAAACCGGTTTTGGGGCAGGCGGCATGTGCTAGATGGTATGATGGAGGAGGTGTGGAGGTTGTTGAGATGGAGTCCAAGGAAAGATTGGGACGAGTTCGACACAACTCACATGACTGTCATTGAGAACGAGTGGTGGGAGAAGTTGCACACAATTTTGAATGTTGTGGAGCTGATATACGAGTTGTTGAGGAAGATGGACCGCAATGGCACAACCCTCCCAAGCCTTTGACATTTCGAAGAGGGGTTGGGAGGCGTGCCAATACACTCACGCGGTTGACCAATGTTCAGCGGGAGACGATTATGAAGGCAGTGAACAAACGCACGAAGATGATGAGGCAGCCTGTTCATGCAGCAAACTTTCTCCCCGACCCAAGAAAGAGAGACAAGAAGTGGTCGATGGACATGCAAACCCCGTGGGTCCAAAACACCCTGAAGTTCTTCTTGTCACAGCGCAAAGAGGAGGCTGCTTGGGCGCGCAAGGAGCATCTCGATCTGTGGGCAGACTTGCAAGCACTCCACAGGGAGCCAATCGAAGACATGTTGAAGGATCCAATGACAGGGAAAGTGTTGGAGGAGAGCTTGTGGAGCTGCTTCGCAAAGTTTGACAGCCCGCTTACTCAAATGACCACCTCTAAATGGTGGAACCTACACGGAGGCTGTCATAAGAAGTTGCAGGACATTGTCATGAGGGTCACAGCGATGCGGAGCCCCACAACCCCTTGTGAGAGGAATTGGTCCTCTCTCTATATTGTCCACGACAAGAGGAGGGGCCCACTGTCCCCTGACAGTCTCGCAAAGTTAGTCTATGTCCACTGGAATCTTCTATTGTTGGACATCAAGAACAAGAGCAAGGGGAGCTTGGCGGGGTATTTGGATATGTGGGTTGCATTCTTTGACAATGTGGAGGCGCCACCACCGGATGATCCTGCGGCTTTGCCCAAGGCTGCGACTGTAGCGGATTTGACTGGCGACAAATTGGTCCACCAACCAAATCTCACGAAGACTCATCGGGCTAGCGTCCTCAAGCATCAGGCCGTTGATGAATCAAGCTCGTTGGACAGTAGTGATGATGGGGAGGACCTTCCTTTGAGATGCAAAGGGAATAAGAAAAAGGTTGTTGGAGTTCTTGATGGTGGCAAAGGCAAGGCGCAGATGGGTGCGGACGTCGAGGAAGAGGAAGTCGAGGAGAGCGAGGTAGATGACGAGAACTTTACGTTGTGGTCGCCACGGGCAAGCGATGTGTCTAGCTACGACGACGAATTGGACGAGGCTGTCACGTGCAACGTGGAGCGGGGTCACCTAGATAGTGACCTCGAGTTCTCGGTGCCTAGGAAGATGAACTTCAACGCACACATAGGAGCGAAGATGGACCTCGACGATGACACTGACAAGGTGAGGGCATAATCCCTTGTGTAACGATATCGTGCCCTCGTGGAGCAGCGGGTGCGAGAAGAAACAACAGAACAAATTGTTGTCCCCCCTTCGGGGAGGAAGAACATCACATTGGTGGGAAGGGGTAGTTGTCTAGCAGCCGAGGAGGTTCGGCAGTAGCAACACTGTGACAAGGAAGGCATTTAACATCAACAAGAAGAGGAAGAAGTGCATCACCAGCGAGAGGATGGACTACAACAGCAACAACAAGAAGAAGGTTGCAACAGGAGACACGAGAGCAAAAAGATGGGCTACAACACCAGCAGCAGCAAGAGGATGAGCTGCAACAGCAGCAGCATAGCAGCCAACGCAGGACGGGTTGCTACAACAGCAAGAGACTGGGCCGCAGCAGCTATAGCAACAACATCAAGAAGGACTGCGGCAGCAACAACATCACGAAGGACTGCATCAGTAGTAGCATCAGCAGCAACAACACGATGGTCTGTAGCAGCAACAACAAGAGAAGAACAGTGCACAACGAATCGCTCGAGTTTACTACAGGCGGCCACAAAGGTCCAGCACAACAGCCATCCTGAATGCGGTTCAAACCCTTCCTTTCCCACCAGAGATCGAAGACATGCAGCACGACAACTTGGACGTTAGCCTGGCAGGAAGGAAGCGGAAGGTGCACCCTGACGCTGGTCTAAAAGTGGCAAGGAAAAGGGGCCGCCCGAGGAAGTATCCACTGGCAGCGTTAGCAGGTGTTGCTGCCAGTGTGGATGGTGCTAAAGGGGGTGAGGTGCAAGAGCATATCACTCCGGGGAGGAAGGTGCAAGGGGGCCCTACAGTCGCACTAGACGGTGTGGAGACAAGCCTGCCAAAGCAGCCGAGGAGGAAGGTGGTGAAGAAGGCGAGGGTCATGGAAGAGGATTCAGCCGATGTGGAAGAAGGTAGCAGTGGGAGAGATAAAGAGGGCCGGGAAAGTGACGGGGAATAGCCACATACATCAGTGACACAATATGTCCTTGATGTATGTGTGGGGTCTTATAGACAGGGCTCAGTGGGGGAGGAAGGTGCAAGGGGGCCCTACACTTCCAATGGTTTGAGGGCTCACGATGTTCAACGGTCAAAGTCGAAGTGGTGGTTGTCTCACACAGTTAATCCCTTGGGTTTGCAAGACAATCAATGTTGTGCCTCTTCTTCTTTTACTTCTTATTCTTCCACTACTACTTGTACTACTACTTCTTCTTCTTCTTCTTTTTCTTCTTGAAGTTCTTCTTCTTCTTCTTGAAGTTCTTCTTCTTCTTCTTCTTCTTCTTCTTCTTCTTCTTCTTCTGTTATGACGGTTTTCATGTTATGCCAGTGGAGGCTCACTATTGATTAGAATTCATAAGACCAATGATTCCTTGAAACACTTTCTGTGAATCTGTGGGCTGTACTTAAGTTGTTTTCAAGTTCTGATTCTTCAGAACATCTGAGAACATGACTTCGAGTTTGCTCGCGTTGCTGCTTGAAATCACGTGGGCTGGGGGCGGGGGAGTTGCTTTGAGTTTGCTCGCATGGCTGCTTGAAAGCCTTGATTTTTTTTTTTTTGGGGGGGGTGCCTTGAGTTTGCTCGCATTGCTGTTTGAAAGCACGGGCAGCAGCAAACTCAGTCTGAGTGTGGACTGGAACTTAAGTTTGCGTCCACAGTCAGACTGAGTCTGCTGCTCCCAGTGACCTCAACTTAAGTACGAGTCCACACTCAAACTAAGTCAGCAGACTAAGACTGAGAGTCTGAGTGAGGGCTGAAACTCAAGTTTGAGTCCACACTCATACCTAGTGTGCTGCTTGAAACCAGTGGGACTGAGTTGCTTAGAGTTTGCTGCTTGAAATCACGTGGGGCAGCAGAATCCACACTCCGACTCCCCGTGATTTCAAGCAGCAAACTCTAAGCAACTCAACCCCACTGGTCTCAAGCAGCACACTCGGTATGAGACTTCGCTTTGAGAATGCTGCTTGAGATCACATTCAAGGCAGGGGATTCTTATTTGCTGCTTGAACCTGCCTCACTTTTGAGATTCTATGGGGGATACAGAAGTTGCTGTGTTCAGCCTGTCCTGCAGCAGCTGGTGCATGCGACCAGTAGCAGGTCATCAAGCATAGGCAGGACACAGCAGCTGCTGTATCCCTCGTCTTGCAAATGGACAGCCCGCTATCCACCCTGCTCCTGCACCCCCTCCCCTCTCGATCCTTCCCCCCCCCCGCCAACAAGAAAACACACACACAAAAGCATATGCACGAAAATTAAAAATGGGGCCGGATAATGGCATCACTCGGAATGCGCAGCAAGGCGTCGAAGTCGGGGGGAAAAAAAAATCAGTGCATTTTTTGCCATCCCGGCCCTCCCGGGGTACCCCGGACGTGTTTGTTTGTCACACTTATTCAGCATAGGACAAAACGATAGGTGCTCCTTATGCGCAAAACAGAGCAAAACCGCGGAGAGAGATGGTGGGAGAAGACAAGTATAAGAAAGACGAAAGCACACCACCCAAAGAAGAAGACAAGTGTCCCAAACACGACTGGAAATTTAAAAGATAGTAATCATCAAACGCAACTGCCGGAAAAACTCCGACTGGCATTACGACCCGACCGGTTTCGCTTGGCCGCCAACCAGGACTCATCAGGGGTCTAAGTCACGTGAAAGACACATGCCTAAGACTTAGATTTATGCTCCGAGACCGCCTGAAAAAAAGACTATCACCCTCATCCTCGAGATAACGAGCTCGAAACCCGAACCACCGTGAACACCAAGATCTCCAAAAAAGCGGGTCCTCGTGTAACATCCTCTCAGTAACTGAAAAAACAGACCAGCCTTCAAGGACCAAAAACAGGAAACCACCAAAAGACCCCCTAAAACCAGGAATCCTTGAAAAAATCAACTTACCTCAACATGCGACCCCACTTTGTCAAAAATGGCAGCCATTCTGACCATAACACCCCAAATTTTCTCGAGAACTGAATCACCGCAGAATTAAAGGAGTCATCAGGGTAACCAAGCTTGCGCGAGAACAGAAAGAGTATCACCATACCCTCAATCGAAGAATAAGTTCTAGCACGGTGACGGAAGCAGTTAATGACAACCAGTTTTTGTTGACGGCTTGTATACGAAACATAATCCTGAATACAGTGAAACTTCACCCTTTCATTAACCTCCTCCTTCTGATTTTTCATCACAGGAAAGCACATCACACCCTTCTTCCCATCGAATACTTTGAGTACGCACCCAAGATAATCCCGACAGTCCCCCTCCTTTGTTTGTTCCAGGATCAAGTTATCATCATAAGAATCCCTAAATGAATCAATCAGGCGCAACGCCTTTGCGTACGAACACCCGTCCTTCTGATGATAGACAACAAATACCGAAATATCATCCACTAACCTAAACCCCTGAAACAACCGCTGATCAGCCCCGAGGCTAGACAAAACCACAAACTCGTTGAAGGCATACAATAAACACGCTAACGCAGGACTCGACGACTTACCCATCGGGATGCCAATCTTCTGCTGTAACAATCGACCAGTAGCCCAAACAAAGGTCTGACCAAGCTCAAATTCAACAAAGTTGAACACGGTCTTCAAAGCCATGCTCTTCCACCCTAAATCACATCTACCGGTCAATAGCTTCGCTCCTTCTTGAATCCTTGTTTCCGAATCCCAACTGTTACAGCAATCACACCCTTTTCCTGCCAAAAATCAATAACCCAGGAGAGAGCCTTCAAAATAGACTCGTGCGGAAGATTTGAGAACTTCTCGTTTACATCGAACGAGGCACCAAGGATCAGATCGCTCTCCATCTAACCACAGTTGACGGCCTTAATTGTAGTCAACAAGCAATCAGCACTCCGAAGGTTGAAATTAGACCAAGCAGGAAGATTCCATAACTGTTACAACGCATTAACAGCACGGGAAACTACTCGTCAACCAGCAGCGAAACAATCAGAGTAAGATGGACAAATAGGCCTCCATCTCGATACGTCTTTATGCTTACTAGGTAGGAAGTCAGCTACACCAATGTTATGAACTTGGTTGTCTGACGAATTTTCTCGCCACTCACACACAGACAATCTCACACATGCCCATACATGCATAAGAGAAGGGGAGAGAGGAGACAGAGTCCAAACTGCACACAGGTGAAGATAAACAGCGGAAGACAATTATGCACAACTGGGGAGAAGACACAGTGTTTCTCACTTTCTAACACAACTCCCAACAACCAATCACAAGAAAGAACCTGCGAAGATCACAATTGAAACTGTCACTGATGATGAGCCACTCACACAATTATCGTAACTGAGTTTGTTCCAGTATCTCGCCACACTCAGAACTCACACCCCACTCTCTATCYTACACCCAGTTAGTAGCGCTGCGTCAGAACAGCCTCCCAGAGGCCAGCRCCAACCACCCTGATGAAGAACAGGTCCTGTGATGAAGTCTTCAGTGCCGATGGACAACTCTGATGAAGGAACAGGCAGCTATGGCTGCCATCACCCACGAACCACCACTGTAGAGCCTMRGTACAGCCCGACCATACGCAGATACCCCCGGGGGTAGATGCGCTGAGGATGCCCCAGCTATGGCAGGCTCAGATGAGGCCGGCTATGGCTGCTGTTACGGTGCGTCTCAGGATACCGCCTGCAGACCGGCACCGCCACCAACTTGCTTGGCTTCTCCAACGCTGCTTCGCGAGAAATGAACTGCCAAAAGTCCTAAACCTACTCGGCCTGTCCTATTTCTAGATTCTACCCTAGACCTACTCGACCGAAACTGCTCTACCGGTACCGTTTCGACTTAGGGCCTCTAGGCCCTTCCCAGCTACGGGCTCTACCCACTGTAGGCCCTTAGGGCCTCTATGAYGTCRGGGAAGACTRGGCCTGCAATCGCARGSCCGGAACCGGTCTATTTTTAGAACAGCATATAGGCCTCATTGTGACCCAAAACTCTGCACGCACACACAACAAAGCACGCTGCAAAACACAACAGGGTACAACCTCGCCGTTAGTCACGGGAGCAGAAATCAGCACGTCATCGCACCTCAATGCCTTAAAAAAAAACACAGCAACAGCACAAACAACAAAACACAGAAAACACAAAATCACGAATCTAACCTACGACGCCACAAGACCGAGGCAAGCCCCAGGCTTCGCCCTTAGCCTAATGTACAGTCCACTAAGAATCTGCAGGTTTCATTACATACTTACCCCCCCGGGGAGAGCGGACCTCCGCGCCCACACTTCACTTTCTGGTAATGAACCAGCAGATGAAGGGAGTTATGGAGATAACACTCTTGCCTGAAGAGGAAAACCTGAGATACTCACGGGGTAACCTATGCCCCTGACCTGTGCTGTAGCAGTAAGGTCAGGAGGAGGCAACCTCAAAGTGTCAGTTGGTCTCGATTGCATCAAGAACCACGGATAACCCGATTTTTTACTATTACGCAATTGATCACTTTTGAAAAGTTGAGATCTGTGAACGACACCCTATTGCTGCAATACAGTTCCTATACTCCTGACCTCCATAGTAAACTGGGATGTCAGTAGAAGGGAAACTCATAATTGCTGGCTATAGTCGTCGGACCGGGTGTGTACCCCTTAGTAAACATAAACCGGATGCTAGTCGGTCAGTAGAATTGAAGGACTGTTGTAAGAGATCACGAGTAGGACAAGTAATCTCACCACAAGAAACATAATTAATTATCATCCAGGCTGTCAACAATAGATTTGTTGGTGCTCAACTTATGAAACAGATAAGGAGCTCGGGGCAGAAGGTTGAAAGCCTGGGACAATGACACTCACTACACAATGTCGGGAAGAGGGAAGATTGCTGACTCTCAGCTAACCCTGATCAGGACATTGAGTGTCGCCAGAATTTGCGCCTACAAATACTGACAACTACAACTCCCACAAGAACGAGAGACAATGAAGATCCAGAATGTGAATCAACACACGTGAAAGGAGTTGTGGTTTCCACCTCTCTCATGGATCGAGAGTAGGGTAGGATGAGTTCAAATTTGGTTTCCCTTTTGTCCCTTCAGATGAAGTAAAAGGGAGCAATCATCTGAGCCTCATGCCCCTCTAATCCCTGATCCGGGTCAGGATCCTTATAACGAAGGATGTTGCCCGCACAGTCCCCAGACATACATCATCACACGCAGCCTCAACTGAAACAGCTGCAGATTCACCTACCTGAGCAGATGAAGGTGCAACACTGGGGGGAACTGCAGTCCCTAGGGTCTGTTTCAGTTTTTTGACTGACTACCTGGGCCTGGCATGTAAGGGCAGTCCTTCAAGAAGTGTTGGCCCTCACACCTCATGCAAACCCCTCTCTCCTTTCTTCTTCTCCAGATTCCCTCTTGGATCTTGAGGTCATGCCGGGGGAGTGTGGAGGGGTTGAGGGGTTCAACTGGCATGTGGACGTCTCGAGGCAGGTTAGGGCGCTGGAAAGAGGAAGGCCGACGTCCCTTTTCCTTCCCCTTGGTAGTGGCTGAGGCTGTGTTGGTGGAGAACTTTTTCTGCGACTGCAGAGCTCCCAAAACAGCCTGAGTCACTATTGCTGCAACATTTGTCTCAGCAGCAGATCCGGTCCCACCTGAAGGCACATCAGGCTGGGAATCGGTATCTGATCCTGAGGCAGACCCCGCGTGAGTAAAGGCTGCCTTTCCCCTTCTGTTGCCTCTAGGGAAGACACCTTTCCTCCTGTCAGAGGTTGGGGCCTGGACATGGAGCTTGGCCTCCATTTCCAGGGCTGCACGACCAAAGGACCTCCAGTCCTTGTAGCCAGCACTGTAAAGTGCAACAACGAAATTCTCAGGCGCTGCCCTGCAAAAGCTGGTCAACATATCATCAGGTGCCATGACCAGCCCAGGGGTGGAGGTAAGCTGCTCGAACTCAGCAAACAAGGCCTGTAGGGTGCCGCTGTACCGCTGCTGTCCCAGGCGAGCAATCCTGTCAGCAGCCTTGCGGGCCCTCTCCTTGTCTGCAAACCGGTCCTCCAGGGCCTGCARAAGTCTGTCTACCCCCAACCCAAAGGCCCAGTCCTCCATGGACTGTTGCAGGCTGCTAGAAGTTGAGGTGGCCCACTTCAGTSSGGGCCCTTCTAGCAGTYCCAGARCAGTTGCCACCTTGGTCTGTTCTGCACAGACAAAGCCCCTCAAGTAGGCTCTGGTCCCAGCAGCCCAGTCCYCAACATCAGTCTTGGGGTCATCRCCCCTGAACTTGTTGGGAGCAGGGATCTTGGGACCTCTGTCTGCTGCAGTCACGGCAGCATAGGTGGCCTTTACTGAGGCCTTTTGGAAAGGGGTAGATGACCGGGAGGAATGTGCAGATCCTGCATGGGATGGAGGAGGGGAAGGAGGTTGTGAAGGAGGAGGAGAGGATTTGGGTTGCAGCAGAGGGAGCTGAGGAGTAATCAGSTTGGCGGCTGCCAGCTGAGCAGACAAGCCCTGGATAGCATCCAGGATCTTGGACTGTTGAGCTGACAGCTCGTCAACCCGACGCTCCAGCCGCACAAAACGGTCATCCCAGTTTGTGAACTGGGAGCTGGTGATCTTGTGCTCCAGCAGGATCATCTCAGCCATATGCTTGGTGATCTGGGCACAACGATCATCAGTGAGTAACTTCTCTAGCTGCTGCAACAGATACTCCCTTCTGGAGCGATCTGTTGCGGCCTCTAGCTCAGCAGCCTCCTGCCTTGCCAATTCAGCTACTGTGTAATCAGTGGGAATGATGGAAGATGGTTAGTGCAGACAAAAGAGATCAATCACAACACGCGATGCAGACAGATACCCTGTATCCTGACTCAAACTCACTTTCAGACCCTGATGATTCTGGCGGCCATACCCTAGGGTATGGCGTATTCCAATTTTCATTGTATCCAGTGAAATACTCGAAATCCAAATTTGTGATTTGACAGTGCTGACTGTTCTCAATTTGCGATTCACTGGGGACTGACAGAATTGAATTCTGACGGACAGAATTAGAGTTATGACTGACCCTAGATAGCACAGGCTAAAGATAGACTCAGCGCAAAACTATAATTCACAGTATCACTACTTTTGAGTACATAATTCACTGTTTGAGCATTCCAGGACAATCGCAATACAGTATAGCAGTCAGAGGACAATTTTGGACCAGAAAGAGTCAATAGAGGAGGAGATATGAGTAGAGAGAGGTAGGGGAGAGATAGCTATGGCTGTCATGCACATCCAGTCACTGGCAGACAGATAGACCATTACCTTTCACTAATCTAGTACTATCTGGATCGCAATATAGGTAGGTGCATGGAACGGACTCACTTTCTGCGAATCTTGCAGGAGATGATGAAGATCTGGCTATGGCAGATGAAACCCTTATCTCGCCAATTTCCTCCAGAGCTTCTTCCTGATAATCCCACGCACAGAACGGCTTCAAAGTCGTTGATCCTCCTCAGGATCCTGTAGCGCTGCACTCCCTTACTCCAGATACCCTGTATCTGGTCCTGTGGCACCCAACTCGCCAACACAAAAATATCTCGCCACAGTGTCAGGTAGCCGCTGATGCTAAAAATAGCCCCAGATGGGGTTATTCCTCCTAGAGATTGATATACTGCATCAATCTCTATCAGCGCCACCCAGGGATAGTGTCGCTCAGTGTTCCCTGATGTCTTCAGGGGTAATTCGCCACTCTGGGGTAACTCGCTGTATCACCCTCAGGGTTGGCTATGGCGAATTGGCCCTGTACTCGCCACTTCTTGCCAAGCGCCCTGACAGGCTCAGTGCGCTTGTTCAGTGCAGCCACTGAACACTTGAATTCACCGCTGAAAGTCTTCTTCCCTGCTGACTCAGTATTGGGGAAG
>BFEA01000064.1:1626919-1640028 GCA_003427395.1 Chara braunii
CACACACACAAACACGCACATTCGTGCACTTCTTTGTTGTTTTGGATCAACCAATCAATCACAATCAATCAAGCAGTCAATCAATCAATCAATCAATCAATCAATCAATCAGTCACTCAAAAGCTTGGCTTTCTTTTGGTGGATCCCGGGATGAATGTGTTTTCGTCTCTCTTTCTTCTATCCGGGATATGGTTCAGTTTGATCTCTCTTTCACTTACATCTACGCAGGCAGTGAGTTAATGCAACAAGTGGTGGGTGTGCCTATGGCAAAGTTGTCAAGCTGTCCCCTGCCGTGCATCTTATGTTCCTACGCCGAATGGAAGTTCCTCAGGGGTTTGGGAATTGATAGGGGTTTGGTGCATGGTTTCCGGGTTGTTGATGATGTTACTGTGTTTGTTGCAGTGGTAGGTGATAGTGGCCATAAGAGAGCTATGGCTACTTTGCAAGACTTCCTCGGTTGTTATGGTGGGTCGCTGAGATTGATTTGTAGTGATGATGGGGGTGAAACCTGGACCTTTGCTGGGGTTAACGTCTGTAACGTTGGTGTATGCCCGCGAACAGTTGTGCTCCTCAAGAATGCGCTCACTGCTCAGTATTTGGGGGGCTGGCCCGGCTGGGAATCTTGAGTATGGTTGTTTTCAAGATTACAGTTCTTCTGCAAGCAGTCTAAAGTCGGGGTGGTTTTGAACACTCTTCATAGGGTATTTCGGCTTACCTCTGATTCATGGGAACAGCATGAAGCACTGCTCGCAGTGAAACGAGAGTTGCTGCGTTCATTGCAGTTTGGTATCGGAGCAGTACTTCCGAAAATCGTGCGCGCACGTGCACGCACGCTGAAGTGGAATATCGCGTCGACGTTGGTGATCGCGTCAGTTGGATCTTGATGACGACTTGGTAGAAGATCACGAACGCGGTCGCGATCACGAACGTGATCAAGGGAAGACACGATCACGAACGTGATCAAGGGAAGACACGATCACGAACGTGATTTTGACGCGGAAGAAGAATATCGTGACGAAGTATCACGACGACGAAGATCACAACGACGACGAGGATCATAACGACGACGATCAAGATCACAAAGGTGATCACGACATTGAGTAAGATCATCACGACGACGAAGAGCATACGACGACGAAGCTCTATCGGGCCACGTTTGAGTTGTGTCCGACGCGCGTGCTTGATCAAGACTTGGACGCGCGCTGATGAAGAGGCGAGAGGGAATGCTGAAACATGATTTTTAAACGCGATTGTCTAGACATAAAGCATTCATCCTTATAGAAGCCGCATGCATCGGGGCCGAAGATGATGACGAGCTTTGATTGAAGAAGAAGATCTTGCTGACGTGGCTACATTGTATCACATTGGCGGGATCTTGAACAGGAACCTTGAAAGCTGACGTGGCAGGGAATATTGAGGAGTTATTGTATCCCTGCTGACGTGGCTCTACTTGCATTGTACTTGAGGACCAGATTTGCTGACGTGGCACCCCTTCATTGATTGATAGATTATTGGATGCTGACGTGGCAGGTGTTTATACTTGTTGTGTTGGCATTACCGGGGTGTCACGTGATTGACACGTGTGTGCTTGGGTGAAAGAGCATCCCGCTGACAGTAGCGGTACAGTTGATTGGACAACTGTAGTACCAGCTGTTGTGTTGGGGTGCCTATTGCTTTGATCAGGACTAACGCAGGGGATTATTGATGCTGACATATTGATTGCTGTTGATGTTGGCTTGTTTTCCCTGTGTCATTTGTTGTCATGTGCTGGCATACTCACCTGTGTTGTATCTGGTCACTTTGTCTGGATCGGTACCTGCAAAACGGCGTCATCACACTGAGTTAGAAAGAAAAGAACAGCGAAGAAGAAAAAAAAGAAAAATAATCGAAAATATAATCCACAGTTAGACTGTTCAGACCCCAGTTGAGGGCCAGAGTGTTGAGCAGCTCCCTGACCCTCGTACCAGGGCTCAGGTTGAGCAGAGACGACAACTGTTGTCTGGACGGCTCAACCTTCTGGTCACTGAACTGCACGACGTCGGTGCGGAGGCTGAGTCACATGTGAGGGCCCAGTTTGATCTGCGGAAAGCCCAGGCAGACCTGGATGCAGCTCAGACTGGCACCGACCTATTGAAGATACAGGAGTTCATTATTCAGTACCGTAAAGCACTGAATGCGTACATCTGTCAGCAGTTCGAAGACATAGCAAATGGCAGAAATGCCAAAACTGATGTGGTGGTCACGGAACAGACAATTGATGAGAACATCCACCAATTGGAAGAAGCTCTTGAAAAAGAGAAAACACGCATTGCCAAGGCGGAAATGCTAAAGAAGAAAGAAAAAGATGAACAACAAGCGAAACGAAAACAAGAAGTCAGACAGCATGTGGTAACTGTGTCAGGGGAAGAACAAATTGTGGCACTGAACCAACTGGTTGAGTACCTCGCTCACTTGGAGACAAGGCTCGACCATTTTGAAGCAAAGTTGGAAGAATTGACCATAGGATTGAAGAATGTGACTAACTTGGTCAAAGGAAAGGAAAAAGAAGTTCGGAAGGAACAACCTGTGAAGAAACTAATGGGTGATGCTATGAAAGATCTCAGGGTCGAAGTAAAGAAGGGGGAACCATTTGGGCCTCCTCCACCGACGCCACCACCATCAAATCCTCACCCATCAGGGGGAAAGAAAGACAAAGAAGAGAAACCTGAGAAGCCGAAGAAGAAAGAAAAAGTAAAGATGAAATTGCCTTTCACGTTCAGTAATAAGAAGGATAAAAACTTATTAGTACGGATTGCAGAAATACAGACCTATGTCGGGACGACCCCAGTGGAAGAAGAGTCACAGGTCGCCTTCTCCACGTCATGTCTTGGAGGGGAGGCCAAAGAGTGGGTCCTGGCCGAAGCCAACGCGGCAGGATTCGATGACATCGGTAAGTGGGCCGGTACGATGACCCTGAAATAGTTCGTGGACAAGATCCGGGAACGTTTCCTTGACAAGACAATGACCGATAAGGCCTTCGATCAGCTCACTACCATAGGTCAGAAACATTGGGAGTCTGTGGAGGTGTTGTCCCGTGAGGTCGATCGATTGCTGCAAGTACCGTGCTTAAATCTGCAGGATGATCAGGTCCTATATATTTGTGCCCAGGCCTTACCTGAACCTATAAGAGGTCAGTTAGTGGCCGAGTCAAAGTCAGGTAAGTACAAGTATCGGCAGTTTCGTGATTTGGCTCTCCAGAGAGAGCAAATGACTTCTCAAGTTCAACAGTCATATGCATCTGTGGTGAAATCTGGTGGTGCAGGTGCAGGTGCGAGATACGGTAAGCGAGTCCTTTGGCGCCAAAAGCGTCAGGACCACATGCTTGTCGTCTTTGACGACGACACAGTGGAGAAGCTACCGTTAGAAGAAGAAGGAGTTCCCAGCAGCAGTGAGTCCGAAAAGGGGGACGTCACTGCTGCCGTGGTCAACAAAGGAGGACCACGAGGTCCGTATCGAGGGAGGAAACCACGCTCGTTTCCTACGCACCCAAGCATCGCGGCATTCAAGCCGTGGGAAAAGATGGAGATTGACCAAAAGACCTGGCAGGATAGGATGGACAATGCACGGTGTTTAAAGTGTGGAAAGGAGGGACACATCATTGCATGGTGTCCACTCATCCGACACCCAAAAGCGAGCCGCCAGTAGGAGTAGCATCTGCTCCTACTGAGTTGAAGAAGTTAGACGATGAGAAAGGTAAGGCGCCTACTAACCCTTTCACTTCTTCGACTCGCGTGGCAGAGGATAGTTGTCCTCCGGCCCATCATCCAGATCACCCTGAACCTGTCTTATGTTCTGTCTCTCTGGATGACTCCTTTAATGAGCTTGGTAATGAGTTGCTAGCACTACGAAACTCATGGGCAAAGAAAGCAAAGTCTAAGGGTGAACTATTACTCGCGGATGTAAAGATCGCACACGAACGGACGGGTGCACTTTTAGACTCAGGATCTACACGATCCTACATTTCTGAGAGAGCTATTCGCAAGCTTCATCTTGGAATGAAGGTAAAATGTTTAGCACGACCTATCACGTCTATTCTTGCTGATAAAAGCACGATCACTGTCTCTCATTATGTCAATCGTGTGAAATGTAAGTTCAGGACTAAAACTGGAAAGAAGATTGTGCACGAAATCTCCTTCCTAATTGAGAAGAACTTGCCTTTTGATATGATTCTGGGAATGGATTGGCACAAGGAAGCCAACCTAGAAATCAAGTTCAAGGAAAAGGAAGTACGCCTGAAAAACGCACAATCTGAACTCGAGACCATCAAACTGTTTCACAAGTCTGGATCTGACTCTACTGTGTCTTTCTGTCGTATGAGCTATCCAACTTTTCGATCGATGGTCAGGAAGAAGCAATTGGATCAGGAGGTAATGATGGTGTTGGTAAAGGAAGTTGGTGAGTCTTCGACACCTTATCCTCCATCGATACAAAAACTCTTAGATGAGTATAAAGATCTATCTTAGGAACCTACTGGGATCACTGAGCGTGCTATTAAGCACACTATCGAGATCATTCCTGGAAGTAAGACTCCCAAGGGCCCTATCTATCGAATGTCGCCTAGGGAACTTGAGGAATTGCGCAAGCAACTTCAGGAATTAACTGACAAAGGATGGATTCGCCCTAGTTCTTCACCTTATGGAGCGCCTGTATTATTTGTGCCCAAAATGGAAGGTGAGTTGCGTTTATGCATTGACTATAGAGGGTTGAACTCCGTCACTGTGAAAAACGCTGAACCCCTACCACGAATTGACGACTTATTGGATCAGCTGCAGGGCTGCAAGTACTTCAGCAAAATTGATCTGAAGTCGGGGTACCACCAAATCGAGGTGGCGCCTGAAGATCAACACAAGACTGTTTTTCGAACCAGGTATGGACACTACGAGTTTGTGGTCATGCCCTTTGGTTTGACAAATGCCCCTGTGACCTTCCAAAGGTCTATGAACGAATTGTTTCGACAGTGGTTGGATCAGTTTGTAATTGTGTATCTCGATGATATCCTAGTCTACAGCAAAACGCTGGAGGATCACGAGAAACACTTGCGTCTCGTCTTCGGTAAGTAACGCGAAGGTAATTTCAAACTTAACCCAAAGAAGTCTGAGTTTGCAAAACCTGAAGTGCTCTACTTAGGGCATATAGTCAATGAAGAAGGACTCAGACCGGAAGCGAATAAAATTTCAGTGATTAGAGATCGGCCACAACCAAAGTCCATCACTGAGTTGAGGTCCTTTCTTGGGTTAACCAGTTACTATAGGAAGTTTGTTAGGAACTTCTCCTTGGTTGCTGCTCCCATGAGAAGACTCCTGAAGAAAGGAACCATATGGTTATGGGACAAGGACTGTGAGTCATCAATGAAGAAGTTAAAATATGCACTGACTCACTACCCTGTTCTGAAAATCGCTGACCCATCTCTTCCCTTTATTGTGACCACTGACGCAAGTCAGTATGGAATTGGCGCAGTTCTACAGCAGGACGATGGTAAGGGTTACAGACCCATTGAGTTCATGTCTGCCAGACTTTCTACTCAGAAAGTCGCCGACTCCACTTACGAAAGGGAACTGTATGCGCTTGTCTGTGCATTAAAATCCTGGAAACACTACTTGTTAGGGAGACACTTCACTGTCTACTCAGATCACTCAACACTGAAGTGGATAAAGACTCAACCAAGACTCTCTGACAAACTAGTACGATGGTCTGCTTTCCTCAACACCTTTGACTTTGAGTTGAAGACTATCAAAGGTAAGTCTAACGTTGTGGCAGATGCATTGTCTAGGAGAAGTGATTTCTTTGGAACCATTGTCTCTTACTTGGATATAGGAAATGATGTGCAGGAATAGATTCGACAAGGCTATGCTAATGATCCTATCTGGAAACCCATCATTGACCTTGTCACTAAGGATCCTGCCCTGTTACCCAAGTATAAGATAACAAATGGATAGACAAAACTGAACAACGGTTATGTATTCCTCATAAAGAAGAGATCTGCTGATTGGGGAATGCCATGACTTTGCAGGACATTTTGGGTTTAAGAAAACTTATGCAGAAATAAGAGAACGCTTCGATTGGAAAGGATTAAAGGAAGATGTACTAACTTATGTGCGTACTTGTCTGGTATGTCAGAGAAACATTGTCTGGTATGTCAGAGAAACAAACCACCACATGAGAACCCTCTGAGTCTACTAAGGCCCTTACCGATTCCCAGCAAACCAGGTGAGTCTATCTCTATGGACTTCATGAGTCTCGTCAAGAGTCGAAATGGTAACAGTCAAGTGATGGTTGTAATCGATCGTTTCTCTAAGTATGTTATTCCTTTGCCTGCTGAAGCGAAAACTGAGCTTGTGATCAAGAAGTTTCAGATGCGATGGGTAACTGAGTATGGGTTCCCATTGTCTATTGTATCTGACAGGGATGTGAGGTTCACAAGTATGCCATAGCAAAAGCTGATGGAGGCATACGACACTCGTTTGACCATGTCGTCAGGACGCCACCCTGAAACGAATTGACAAAGCGAGCAATTGGACTGCTTGTGCCAACAGCTCTTGCGCATGTATGTCAGGCCCGATCAGATTGATTGGGATGAGAACTTACCGAAAATAGCTAGTGCATATAACAGCAGCGTCCACACTGCAACCGGACGCACTCCTAATGCACTACATAAAGGATGGAAGCCGCGACGTCCCATTGATGTATTAACCAGGGACCATTTTTTACGGCTACCGCCAAGGACTCGTGAATATGCAGTTCTGTTCCAGGAAGACATCTAGAAAGTTAAGGAGAACCTAAAGAAAGCACAAGAACAGATGACTTACCAGGCCAACAAACATCGAAGACCTGCTAACTTTCAAGTAGGTGACATGGTTTGGGTAAAGTCTAATGAATTCTCCTTGGAAGAAGATGTTTCACAGAAATTGCTGCCTGTCTACTTTGGGCCCTGGGAAGTTCTCAAAGTAATTGGAGATGCAGAAGGACCGTCCTACAGAATTGATATTCCCCCGCATCTCAAAACCTACCGTGTATTCCATGCCTTTAAGTTGCTACCGTATGTGGAGGGAGATGAGTTTCCTAACAGGCCTTCTATGATTCCACCTTCGATGAACGGAAGTTATGAAGTAGATCGGATTGTAGACCATGGGTTCTTCTCCACCGGAAGGCGTGGACGACCGCAGAAGCAGTTCAAGGTAAGATTTAAGACTCAAAAACCATCCGAGGATCGGTGGATCAGCAAACAACAGCTCCTTGAAACTGCTCCTGACATTGTCTCTGCATATGAGCGTGGGTTGAAAGGTTAATTATTTCTGCGATGGAACTCGAAATTGGGTCGGCAGGAATGCAGTAACCCGCACTCTGCAGAGGCCGGGCTGTGTGACCACGCACTGCCCGGCCCAGCCCAGTGTCTGGCCAGTGAGACCCAGCGCTGGACTGGGGAAATTCAAAGGTCAAAGTCAACTGTCGGGTCGCAGGTATTGTACCCAAGTCCACGAACAGATACACACATGTGTTGTATGCAGGTACCAGGCCAAGACATCGGACCAAGGGAGAAACAGTTGCAGACCGATCCAGGCCGTCGCCGCATCAAGATCTTGACGGCACAGAACCACTGCAGCGGGGCATTGACCCCGAGTCAACACTACTTAAAGTTGACTCCTGGCTTTGACATGATTCATTCTGTCGCGAGTCAAGGCTGACTCTACTTTGACGCGACRCTGGCTTGTGAGGTGCTGGCTAATTGCTAGCTGGACGCTGGCGTTCCTCAGCGGCGACACGCTGCTTGCTTGCTGGCATGGGGGGGCTGGCTTGCTCTTGTCTACAAGGTGCTGACGTGGCAGCGCCACGTGTCGTTGCTGACGTGGCTGCTGCCACGTAGTGTGTTGGTGACGTGGCTATACCACGTGTTCATTCGCTGTTCAGGCTATCGTCGTCCGGAAGGAGGTCAGGGACTGTGGGKTTGAGATGACAMSTACCTGCTTATTGAGATGACATTGCTGCTCCGTTGATGAAGAGAATGCTGATGTGCCACGTGGCACCTTGAGGAACTCAGATCTGTATCTGGATTGACGCTGCTGGAGAGGGGGCGACTCTGATTGGCCCGAAGGAGAAGTGGGCAACTTCTCTTCTAAGTCTTTTCTTCCCCCCTCTCTCTCTCTCGTCTATGTATGTATATAYWCKSRKATAGTGGAACAGATCTGTTCGACATTATTCATCAACAAGACTGGATTRCTCGAGTTGCTTTGTCATTGAGCCATTGGACTACTGCTGCACGAGCGCTGATGCTCGTGCGTTGCTGTGAACAGTATCTGGATGTTCAATGAGTGTTATCTCGCCTGGGTTCATTGCACAGCAACTTCCTGGGACTAATTTCAGAACTTCGAACCGGTACATTGTTGCTTACTGGGCCCTTACCGTACACGGGCCTTGTCCGTACATTCCACTGACAATTTCCATCCCGTGAAGCACCTGACCCAACATCTCCGCAACCCATCGAAACTCCTCGAGCAGTTATTAAGGACTTGGTCGAAATGCCAATCCGGGAAATCTCTTAATCTCAGCTCCACTTTGAGGGTCAAGAGAAAACAAACTGGCATTTCGTCAAAATGGACATTTTCTATTTTTTGAACGAAATTGAAAAGGAGATTTTTGGCCGAAAACTCGTCCAAATTTGCTGCTCCTGAGGGTCCAGCGTTCTTAAGACGCTGGACCCCCTGACTTCGCTGGAGGCCAGATACATCCAGGGGGCACAGCCTGGATGTATCTGACATCAATCTAAGTCCACAAACATCCAGGGGGGTCCAGCGTTTTAAGAACGCCAGACCCTAAGGAGCAGCAAATTTGGACGAGTCTTCGGCCAAAAAACTCGGTTTCAATTTCGTTTAAAAAATAAAAAAAATTAATGTCCATTTTGACGAAATGGCAGTTAACAAGCCTCAGCTCCTGGCATACTGTTAAGACTACGTGCCCTGTGAAGAAATCAGGCAATCACTGCCGTCTTATTGCTGTTTTGATGAATAAGATGCGTAACTTTGCAGACTCTGAAACATGATGCCTTCGCCAAGTACACGACTTTCGTTCTTATGCGTGACCGCACACAATGCCTTCGACGGATTATGGAAGACTTTAATGACACAAACCAGATAATCCCATACATCACCCGAACTTGTTCTCTCCAAGGTTAACCGTGCATCGTAACTTTGACTACTACTACGTGCTATCCTTTGTTCCGCATCCACCCTCGAAAGCAAGGAGCAGTGATTGAACTTAGAAAAAACAGACACATCATCTACCAATCTAACCCCTGTAAACAGCTTACTCTGCTCACCCAATGTCTGCAAAAAGTGGAATTCATTATGAATACAGAGTAGACAGGCCAAAGCTGGACTAGCTGGCTTTCCCATAGGGATACTATTTTCTGATGAAGTACTTGATCCATGCACATAGTAAAAGTATTAGCTAGATCGAACGTCACCATACTAATCAACTTGGAAATTTTCACACAAAACCATCCTTCTCTCGACGTTCTGCCGATCGACCACTTCGCCCCTTTTCCCCGTTTTCTGATCCAAACACAGTAGCACCCTTTTTTTTTCCTCATACCAGTATGGCAGTACCTTTTTTTTTTTTTTTTTTTTTTTTTCAAATGAACAACTCCTCCAGTGTTAGTGGTGCTGGACCCTGCTGGTAAGAGCAGACACCACAAGCACCTTGCGGAGAGACTCCATGTAGTGGTGGGAAGCATCACCTGCTGGAAAACGGGTCCAGCGTCCCTGATACAAAATGGAACAAAATTGAATCAGAAAACAGGAAAACTTGACAGAATAACTTGGAAAAAGGCCTGCCAGTACACCAACCACTCAGTTGCACGTAATATAGAAGTAAGCGGGAGATTTGAAAACATTTCTTTGACGTCAAAGCTTGCGGCAAGAATATCCTGATGAGAACCTACAAATTCGTTGAACTTGGAAAAACGATGGAGGAGATCGCCAGGAGACTTAAGGTTAAAGTTACTATTATTAGGAACTGTCCATATCAGGTGATTAATGGCCTTCGAGATAATCCTGTTGTTGAGATGAGCCAGGGTGTCGGTCGGTACATGAGGGACAGATAGGTCTCCACCTAGTAGATACATCCTTGTGCTTTGGCAACCCGTATGCCCTCCCTAACTGACACTTGTAATCCCAATAATATTATGCAATTTTCTGAATAATATTATTACCAAAATATTTGTCCTTAATGCCCTTGATCACCTCAGCCTCATTCCTGCCTACTGCTACAAAACCTATATTCTTCAGGAAAAGTGTCTCCAGACCCACACGATATACTTCAGGACAGCAGACAAACATGTCTCCTGGATTATGGTCCACGGGGCACAAGCAACCAACCCGTCAATCTTTCCCTTCTATTCCTGTACCACACTCACATCACACCCCGAGTACCGTTCATGGTCTTTTCTGTCCACAAAACACTTGGCTAATTCCTCAACCGAAATGTCAAATTGAGTACTAGTGTCCTTCTGTACCTCACACAACGATTTAACAAAACACTCACGCAAACCAGATGTCATTGAGTGAGAGCAGAAATGAGGATAAGGTATGTTTCTGGAGTTCTGGAGAAAGGAAGGGACACTTAGAGAGGAAAGACGAACAGCAATATGACCATCAATGTTGTTCCCAAAAATAGAAGACGAAGAAGAAGATGAGTCGAACGATGAGCACCTGCAGGGAACTGAAGAGGATCTCGCTGCATTCTGGTAGTTATGCAAGTAATCAGCCATCATGATGGGCTTATTCTTATAACACACTATCCAAAGTCTTCGACATATAATATCTTGCAGTGGTTTCCTAACCGCAGACGCCCAAACACAACTGAGTCAACTGACACATACTCTTCGCAGCTTAGACTTTGACAATCGTGCATCGAAAGGAACTCTTACTACTGGTCTCACACGTACATTGAATTTGAATTTACTCCTCAACACCCTACCTATGGTCATTATAGCTGAATTTACAGTCTTCCCCTGAATACAACGTATGGTCATTATAGCTGAATTTAGACTGAAAGATGCCCCAAATTCAGTTATAATGACCGTACGTTGTATTCGGGGGAAGACTGTAGCTAATATATTCCTCAGCGTTGACTGACTTTCTTTACTGGTAAAAGACCGAATAGTGTTGTAAGAATTTAGGAGACTGTTGAAATTGTGTCCGGACAAGGTCTTTCTAGAGGATGGAGAAGAGAGTAAAGGAATCAAAGCTTTCTTCCGACCCAAAAAGCAAGAACAGAAGCAGGAAACTTTCAGCAACTGACAGCGAATTGTCAGGAACCAACCAATGCATGCCCTAGCTGTTTTTAACAGACGCGCACCAGATGCAGACTTAACTACCGTAGACCCATATTTTCTCTTGAGCACCTTCCACCTATTCGCACAATACATCACCTGCTTTGCAATCAACCGAGAAGGATCTGATTCACTTCTCAAAAGCTTGATCGAGAATCTTAACCAGTGATACTGACGTCAAGTTGAACCCAAAAGATGCACGAAAAGTCAAAAGCGTAGTCGGCCGATGCCTTCTTTGATAGAGCCTCAACTTACTCTGCCTTTTCTTATTACGCTCCGGACCTTCTTCCCCAATCTAGACTTCTTATTAGCATGAGTCCTACTGTGGCCGAGAGAATTCAAGAAAGGAGAGAACGATCGAATCGAGAGATGGATTCGCAATAGGCATGGCCACATACTCCATACCTTCTCAGCCATCGATATAGCCTGTGATTCCTGACATTACAATCTCTCCCTTCGTATAGCACACGTTGAACATGTTCCTTCCATCGCACATCTAGTGACCGTGGTGAACACCCTACATACATATGTTTAGCCCAAGGAGAAACAAGGATGTAAACTACGGGACCAGGACAGAGACTGAAGTCATATCCAGACTGGGCGAGCGAAGAGATATAAGGTTTGCTAGCCCACGGGAGGGCTGAAGAGAGAATCAATAGAATGACATAGCACCGAAAGATCCTTTTTTTTTCTTTTTTTTTAACAGAACCTCTCGATTCTGGCTCCTGCCATTCTGGGGAGCAACAGTCCGGTTCCTATTGCCTGGCAAGTCAAATATGAATACAATGAAAACACACGCACGCTCCTCCCCATTCTGGCTGAGAGGCCCGAGCGGACACCATTGACTACTTCCCTAGAGAAGGATGTACCACCCCTCACCCCTGCCTAAGTTAGCCTATGTCCTCTACCTTCTGATCCTCTGAGTCGCCTGGCTCCTAGCTCCTCTCAGCTGAGTGCTGTCGGATAAACCTGAATGCTAGAGCTGATGTCCAGGGCTGGCATCTAAGGGTTTGGCAATGCTTGCTCTGCCGGGTAATGTAAAATACTTATCTGAACTGCGGTTTATACCTTTTGCCTTTTCTTAAACCCTAAACCCTAAGCTTCTCGGGACGTTTGTTGTACGCAGTTTGTTTCTTGAGTGTTTCTCTTGGAAGGCGTTATTCCTAGTCCTTCATTGATTTAGTACCTGTTCTTCGGTTCTAAAGATGTAAAACAGGTGCTGTTCTTAAGCTCGAAAACCCTAAACCCTGAACCCTCTTCCTCTGTCTAGCTTAGAGTGTGAGCCCTTCCTTTCTTTTCGACGACTGTTTTTACTACTACTTTCCTCTAAATTTCCCTTTTTGAGAACACGCTCGCGCTCCTCCCCCTTCTGGTGTGGAGGCCCGAGGGGCGGCATTGATTGCTTCCATCAGGAAGGATATACCCCCCTTCACCCCTGCCTAAGTTAGCCTGTGCTACTTTTCTCCTATCTTTTACTAATCGGGAATTCCGTTCGCTCTACTGTTTGGGGCTTGATTTTTGTGTTCCTTTCGGTTCGTGCCTCTCAGCTCCTTGGCTGCCTGTTTTTCTTTTTGTGTTAGTCCTGCTGATAAGGCTGCTTGTATTAAATTCTGTTTGCACTGAATTCTCTGAGGTTTACACTTGCTGTGGTCCTTGCTATAACCCTGGCCCTGGCTCATCTAACTATTCTTGTAAGCCGTGTCTGTATCTGTTGACGTAGGGATTTTGGATTCCTGAGGGGGTT
>BFEA01000064.1:1651665-1663740 GCA_003427395.1 Chara braunii
TCCTTAAGCAGGCCCCAGTTTTGAAGGCTCCCTCTATTGGTGGCGAGCATCACCTGCTGGAAATGGGGTCCAGCGTCCCTATACATTTTTAGTATTTGCATGAAAATAGTCATTGTGCGCAATTTTTTTTTTTTTTTTTTTTTTTTTTTTAAAACACAGTTCCATTCAATACCAAAATCATGGGTTGAGGCCGGGGCCCTCACACTTCCACCCGGAGTTATGCCGGCAGCATCAGCCGGTTTAGCTTATGTGAACACCTATCCTATAATACCACTGGCCAGCTCTTCTACTGTACCAACTTCCACTTTAAGCCTTATTATCAAAGATCAACTTATTCATATATCCTTACTCCCGGCATCAGCGGGTTTAGCTTATGAGAATTCCTATCCTATAATACCACTAACCAACTCTTCTACTGTACCATCTCCCACTTTGAACCTCATTATCAATGTTCAACTTGTCTATATATCCTTATTCCCGGATTACTACCCGACCCTCGCTATGCTACTCCCCCTTACTCTACACCTATCTACCAGGTCTAACTCGACCTGTACTCAGCCTATTCTGGCCGAGGGAACCATGTTCCTCCCTATATGATGCTCTACTGTTACCACAGTCTACTGCGACCGACCTGACGTGAACCGCAACCGAGCACCCAGGTTGCCTCCAACCCAACCTATCTAACCTACTGATCCAACCACGGTGAGATGAGGGCCCCCGGAGCTGCCCAAGTTTCCCCAAACCACCACAACCCTTCCAATCTGTTCCCCTGAAGAACCTTCCTTCTCCAGTCCGCCCGAATTTCCAGCTTCAATAGATTCCGGAACGCCCTTTCCGCCTGTGTTTCTGACCATTCCTGGGACTGGAATCTTCTCCCGTTCCTGTCCAGCCAGATGACCCACATCATGATTGCCCGGGTCGACTGAGCTCTATAAGCCCATCCCTTGCTGCCTGCTTCCCCTCGTTCTGTGAACCCCTGTAGCACGCATGCCATTTTCTGATCCACTTTCCTCCCTGACATCCTTTCCCAATGCACAAACCACCATAGCCACCATTTCCTCGATCTGGGGCAATCCCACCACATGTGGGTCATTGTCTCTATTGGCCATGAGCACCTATCACATTCCAGTCTCACGGCCATGCCTCTGATCTGAAGCCACTTCGCAGTAGGGACTGCCAAATGAGATTGAAGCCATAGTAGAGAAGCAATTTTCTGAGATGGTAAGTTCGCTAGTTGTTTCCACAATCGAGCCAGTTGCTCCTCCGTTGGTGCTGGCAAGAAAGGTTGCGCTGACTCCCATCTGGGGATCAATTTCCCCATTAGCAGACTTCGCTTCTTCCGCTTTTTGAGAGCCATTGCCGGTTTCAGATTACACAGATCCTTTACCATCTCCCCCTTCACTTCCCATCCCCACATATTAGGGTCTATTCTGAGGGAGGATATAGGTGTGCCATCTGCTACCAGCTTGAAAGCTACAGGAATTCGTCGGCAGCCTGTACTCATCTGGCGAACTCTGACTTCCTGCAGTCCTCCCAACCCTCTTCGGACCACCGTCTGGGATGCTGTCAGCACTGACTCCTCCTGGTCACTCCTGCTGAATTCTTTCAGGTGACAGTTGCCACTTCTGTCATCTTCCCACTCCTGCAGCTGATAAAACCTTCCTTCTCCCTCCTCCTCTATACCTCGGAACCAGGTGCCAGGAGGGTTTACACCTTCCGGACCCAGCAGGTTTATCCAAGTAGTAGGGATTGCTTGCAAAAGCCTCCCTAGCCTCTCCTCCTGGTCTGGCAGTCTGCCCAGCTTCGACTTCAGATACTCCGGGGAGTGCCACTGGTTTGTTAGATCGTTCCACAGGTCCCCAATTGTGGAAACTGCCCTCTGCACCCATTTCTTACCAAATGCTCCCGGTCTTGTTGCTGCTGAAAAGAGGGCGCCGTAGTTGTCCACCAGCAATTAGTTTTCAAACAAGGGTTGCGCTTTCACCTCCTCCTTGGATCTTGGGGGTTCTCTAACGTTTGGCTTAACCTCCTTCCAGGCTTGGTTTACATTCTTCCGAAATGAAGATTTGATTCTCTTGTTGATGAAAGACTCCATCATGAATGCTACCCAGACATCTGAACAACGAGTCAAGCCCCATTCCTGCATGAGAATCTGCTCAGCGAGCCGACACCAATACAGGGGGTCAGCCAACTCTGCAACCTTGATTAATCAGCTAGCTAGTAATACTGCATTCTGTGTCCCCGGGTCTATCACGGCCAACCCCCCGTCTTCCCTCGCTGCACACACTGTTTCCCACGCCACCTTTGCCATATAGCCCTGGTCCTCTTCCGCTCCGTGTTTCCACAGGAAACGCCTGGCAGCCGCTCTGATGCTTTTGATTGTCGCGTCAGAGAGCTTCACCATCCTGAGCACATACCATAGAAGGGAGAATGCAGATGCCGAGATCACTAAGGCCCTGCCTACCAGGGATAGATGCGGTGCTTTCCCCCAGCTTCTGATTCGAGCCGACACTTTCTCTTGTAGGATCAACTCCTGAGAAGATGTTCCCCAGCGCTACTTGAACGCCCAGATACCGCTGCGCCTCTCCCTCTTCCACCCTCTGCATACCCCACTGAACTTGTAGCTGGTAGTCAGCCGGTAGAAAAAAGGCCGATTTTTTCCAGTTGATAGCCGCCTCTGATAGTTCAGCATACTGGTGTAGACAGCTTTTCAGTGCCTCCAAGGAGTCCACAGTGTTGACGGAGAGTGCGTACAGGTCATCGGCTAGGGCTTTGACCCTACAGTTCCCTCCTTCCGAAAGGCGTAATCCCTGAATTTCTGGATGCTCCCGTATTGCAGAAAGTAACACCTCTAGCTGGAGCACGAACAATAATGGCGCCAGGGGACACCCTTGACGAAGTGAGCGGGACAGCTTGAATTCCTCGGAGATCACACCGTTGACTTGGACTACTGCTGTAGAGAAGGCATACAAGGCTTTGGTCCAACTGCAGAGAGCGTCGCCAGACCCCATCACTCGCAAGGTCGTCATTACGAAGGTCCAGTTGACCCTGTCATAGGCCTTTTCTAGGTCTATGAGCAGGGCTACAACGTATGCGTTCTCGTTCCCAATGATCTCCAGGGACTCCACTGCTGTCAAGATATTTTCAAATATCGATCGACCCTGTACAAACGCTCCATGATCCTTGCCCACCAGTTTGGGGAGCACTTTACCCAGTCTGTGAGCCAGGGTCTTAGCCAAGATCTTATAAATAATGTTCAGGAGGGAGATCGGACGCCAGTTTCGTAGGTCGCTCCGGTCTCCCTTCTTGTACAGTAGTGAAATCACTCTGTTTGTCATTGCCTCCCCCAATCTTCCCCCTGTGAGGATGTCATTATATAATCTGACGACATCCGGTTCCAGGTGTTCCCAACATGATTGAAAAAATTCCACCGGGAGCCCATCGTCTCCCGGTGCCTTTCCCTTCGCCATCTCTTCCAGCGTTTGTCTGAGCTCCTCCTCCGTAATTGGTCTGTCCAAGTCTAATCTGTCACCCACCCAGAGTTTCACCTGCGTCGCGCCCCAAAGTTGCTGCCCTCCGTCAGATTCGTTTCCCAGGACCAGTCCAGCTTGCGCGTAGTTAAGATATCTTTGAAATAATCCGCTGCATACTCACACATCTCTTCGTTTGTGGTCGCAGGAGGCTTTCCCAGAAGATGAGGGTGTTGCAACTCTCTCATCTGGGTCGACTGTCGTCTTGGTAGCAGTCTTCTGAAGCTGTCTCTCGTCATTCTGTCATTACTGACTACCCCATTCTCTTTCAAAATCTTTTGCCACCTTACTTGCTTCTCGACCTGCAACTCGTCCCATTCATTCAACCTTTTAACTCTCTCTTCTGCCCATACCCATTTTGAGATTGGGTGTTCCCCCATCCGAAGCTCTGCTTCCTCCACTCTTTGTTTGCACTCGGCATTCCTCATGTTTCTGCCATAAACAACAATTCTTGAGTACACACTGAATCTGGTAGAGATAATACTCAGGCCCGCATCGCACCACTCATACTACTAGTAAAAAAATTATTTCGCCGCCTGCCAATCTTTCCAAAAAATTTTCACCCATTCCCGCCAGCCCTCGTCCTCCAGATTCTGTTGATTTCATTTAAAGTAGCCCGACCCTCTCTTATCGCTGGCTGATAGCTGCATCTCAAGGATCATTGGTTTGTGATCTGAGAGAGAAGCGTTCTCTTCTGCCACCCTTATGGCTCCTTCAGAGAAGACGCCTGTTGTCAAGAAGAAGTCGAGACGCTGCTTTGCTCCTGCTGCATTTGCTGAACTAACGAACCAAGTAAAGCCTGGGGTGGACGGCTGCATCACTCGGAAGACATCTTGCAGGCCCCACGCTTCCTTCCATTTGAGGAAGGCTTCTCTGTCTCTCTTCATCCCATCATCTGCCTCCGAGTCCAACCCGGGGCAGCTGATGAGGTTCCAATCCCCGCCAATGAGCATATGTTCTTCGTTAGGCAGGCAGTATGGGAGAGCTCGCATGAACTCCAATCTCTCCTTTGGCTCATTAGGGGCATACAATATTGCCAATACAAAGGTCACCCCTTCCCATTTCAGTTTAATCCACAGCCACCTGCCCCACAGATCATTGTCATAGTCGACCATTTCCGCCTCTAGTCTTTTGTGCACCAGGATCGTCGTACCGCCTTTCGAACCTCTGGCAGGGGACCACAATCCATCCCACCAGTCCCTTAATTGCGCCAACTTAGTCTCCGAGAGTTTTGTTTCCTGTAGGAGGATCACGTCTATAGACTTCTCGTGAATCCAAGATTTCAACCTTCTACCCTTTTGCCTTCCGCCCGTGTCGCCCAGCCCCTACACATTGTAGGTTGCCACTTTAAGTCTGACCATTGGACGTGCCTGGAGCCTTGTTATCTTGGATTCTCTCATCGTTGCCTTGTCTGTGATCCATGTTTGCTGGAGGAGGCGACGTTGATTGCCATTTTTCAAGCAATGCCTCTTGTATATAGCCTGACTCCAGATTCTTGTCCAACGACATTTTATCATTTAATGTCGGCAGAAAGTCGGCAACCAGTCCCGGTTCCACCAGCACATTCGATAGTTCGGACGCCGAGTTGTCCAAAAGAACTCTTAGAGGCATGCAGGTTAGTCCGACCACCAGGAGTCCTGCCTAGTGAGGAATTGGAATTCTAGCATCGACCAGCGGCACATAGAACTTGATTCGTTTGCCTGACGGAGTATCGACAGTGATCTTCGGCACCGACTCCGTCTGAACAAGTCGGAAGTTGAATCTTTCAGCATACATTTGTCGGACTCGTGCTTCAATCATGTTCGGGCCCGGGGTACCGTAGAAGGCTGATGCAGGCAGAATCGTTTGCCCGTTCCTATGAATCAGACCAAGTATGAAGGCCTCCTGCCCCAACATCGTACATACCAAGGGTAGCAGAAACTTCTCCTCGTATTGTCGATCGTCCCCCGTCCGTGTCTCTACTCCTTTCGGGTTCACAAGAGCCCTCACCTCCTCTCTCAAGTCGTCCCTTCTCCCTCCCGTACTCGAATGTTGAGACGACCCTGCCTGTGTAGCTCCATCCCTGCCCGGAACCTGTCGGTTGATTGATACCACCTTCTCCACCAATTCTCCCTGGTATCCTCCTACTACCATGTCTTGTCCAGCAAGATACCCTGTATTCCCTCCGTCTCCAACATATCCCTGATATGAAGAAATCACCCCCTGCGCCCCCATGTAACCCGCTCCTGTCCACTGATTCGGTGGTATGCCCCTCATCATCGGCTGTTGCCACATCTGGTATTGAAGCGCTTGATTAAGATATGGATCTCCCATCATTCCTGCTTGATTCCATGGCTCCCCTGCTCCCATCCCGGCTACAGGTGTGAAGCCTCCGCCTGTCCCTGCTACAAACCCTCCGCTTGGAGCCGGCGTACTTCCTCCTCCCTCCCCCCTTGCGTGATCTATCACTACTCCTCCGACAAGGTTTTGTCTCCCATCCGGATGTAAAGATCTCCCTGGTCCCTGGTTGTTCTGCTCCCTACTACTAGCCACCAAGTTTGAATCACTGGCTCCATCTTGGTTGCTCGGCAAGTCTCTGGCCGCATCCCTGATGCCCCTTTCATACACCACCTCTCCTTGGTTAAAGCCCCGTTGTCGGTTACGATCACCACCTTGCCTCCCATTACTTACTTCGACCTCTCCTTCATCCGCTCTAGGGCAGTCGTCCGACTCCGTGTGGTACCACCAACGACATCGAGTACACCACGGAGTGTTTTTACACACGAACTCGACGTTGTACATTTCGCCGTCTTCTAATCGCATCGAAATGGTCGGTTCAAAATGCTCCTCGGCTTCTCTTGCAAGTTCAAATTTCATATTCATCATTTTAGGTCGAGAGGCATCTGGCTCGGGAGGGTGTTGCAACAGAATGGCCGCCATCGCTTGAGTTACCAGGTCCGGTACATGAAACATGACTCTCAATGGTACACGAAGCGCCGAGACCCAAAATTTTGTTGCTTCCTCATTTCGTCTTCTTTCGTCCAGTTCTGCTCTTGTCATCCAGGGTTTGAATAACAATTTGTATTCAATTCCCCGGATGACAACTGCGTCTTCTCCTTTCGCTATTAACCACTGAGCCACCTCCCTGGATTTGGCCACATAAGACATTACATTAGGTCCCTCACCATGTACTCTCCCTCGCTTGAAGCCTCTGGCGAACGTTCTTCTACGGAACCATCCGTTTTCGTAAGCCCGCACTAAGTCTTCCCGTACCTTCAGCGGCAAGTCCCGAGCAGCCCCTTGAAAGATTACTATAACCGTGCGCTCTTTTAACCAAGCAGTGGTCAAACGGTCTATCTGCGCGTTGACTTTGAAGATTCTGATCCTGTTTTCAATCACGAATTCTCCATGCCTGAGCCGCTCCGGAAAGACTCCATCCTCGTAACATTTCGCGATGAGTAACCTGATTCGATCTTCATCAAAAAGCTGGACCTCTGTGCCCGGCGGGCCCCTCTCCTCTCTCTGACCCTGCGGTTCCTGAGCAATCACCCTTTCACCCTGTTCCGCCATCCTACCCTTGCACTGTTCCCCTCGTAGACGTCTCAGCGGCGGGCGCCTATTCGGCGCACGCCCGATATGGATTTCCCTTGTAAAACATACCTGCATATAGACTTAACTCACACGTGGTTGCGTAAAAGCTCTACTGAAAGGTCAGGCAGCGCTTCGTCTAGTCTCCCTTCCTTGTGGGTTGGTTGCTCGGGTGTTGGCGAGCGAGACGACTCTGCTTACGCGATGGCGTCATGCTGGTGTCGTGCCACGATTGCCTAGACCGACCATGCCCGCGCGCGCTGAACCTACCGCCTGTCTCTTATACACATCTAGATGTGTATAAGAGACAGAGACAATGATGCCTCTTTTTTTTTTTTTTTTTTTAAGTGATGCCTATTTTGACTGTTGTATATTATACTTGTTTTAACTATTGTGTGCACTGTAATGCACTGTCTCACAGCACCATTTGCGTGCAATTACGGCCCAAGGCTGATGTTGGGCCCCTATGCTAATCCAATGAGTCCAATATTGTGGTACCGTGGCTCTGCAGGACATCCCTAGCCACCCTTATGTGTGGCCGAAGTCTAAGTACCTTTGTAAGCTATAGAGCGCTATGGCTGTTTTGGTTGTTTTGGCTGTTGTATGTGCTGACTGTCTGTACCATTTGTGTATTAACTTGACCATTGTTTGTATCAGTGTCCTTAAACCCTACTGGCTAAGCCCTATCCTGCCTACTGTAAGTAGACTTTCTCTTTTGTTCTATCTTATGCTCAAACCTGGTCAATCCTGTCCTACTTGCCCACAACTTATCTGGTATGATGGCCCCCTCCCTTAAGCATGTGACTTGAGCCGTCGGTTGCTAATATCTTGCTATAGTTCCTTTTGACACCTCCGTGCAATCTTATGCAAACAGCGACTCCGCAGTATTGACCATAGTGTAGGCTCACGCGCTCAGTGCTTGTATTGGCACTGACTGTGCCTGTGTCTTCCACCGTGGTGAGGGGGCCATCCATTGTAGTCATGTCCTTTAGTGCTGTAATATTCGAACGATGTCAGACAAAAAAAAAAAAAAAAAAAAAAAAAAATCAAATGTGTTTGAGGCCTTCAGCCAATAGGGTGCCGCCACGATCCAGATTCTCGGTTGTAACGTCTCTCTACCCATGTGTCCGCTCCTCTCTGTGAAACGCGGATTATGGTCCCTTGGGCAAAAGGAAGAAATGGTTGGGGAATCCTGGGAGCCCAAGGAATTTCCTTGGGAGTGTTTTCACTTTTTTTTTTTCCGACTGCATCCCTGAGGATAGGTGGAACGAGCAATTCCTCGGGGACTTGACGCGCTCGAGGAGTGTCGAACGAGCCCCTTAGACCAGGGGGTGGTAGTCCCTCCTGTACTCACCAAATGTGGGAAATGAGAATGAATCTTCTGCTAGAACATGGAAAGATGCACGCCCATATTTATTTGTCTTTTGTGTAATATGTGGTGAGTAGTGGAGCGAAGCCCATAGCTTAGGGCGAGATCCCATTGGCAAAGAGGATTGGAATAGTAAGTGTTTGAATGTGGACGTGTTTGTGGACAGGTGCAAAAAGTTGTGATTGACCTACTTTTCTGCTTCTCTGCGTGGAACACGTCCAGATTCAGACACTTTTTCCAATCCTCTTTGCCAATGGGATCTGGCCCTTAGTCAAATAGGGTAGGGGATGTCCTGTATACGAAGTGTTAAAAAAAAAAAAAAAAAAAAAAAAAAAGGCATGTCTAGCAGTTGGGGGCCGCTTCTTCCCAACTATTTAGGAAGGCTTCCCCTTGGTCAGTCCCTTCTTCCACGTAAAGTGCTATATCGAAATCCCCGGTCCACAGGTAAAAGTTGTAGCACCAGACCTCTACACCCCCACGGCTGGCCACACTAATGCCCGCCGGCTCAAACTCCAAAAGCCCCAAGCTCATAGGCGCCCCACTACCTCTGCTATGATCGCGACCAACACTCTCCACCCGTCCGACCCGTCGAGGTAAGCGTCCGGAATCACCGGCGCGGATTGTCCTCTCCTAGGATAAATCCGGTATCCTAATGAGTAGAAGTATCTAAACCCGTACCCTCGCAGCTCCCCTCTTTCCGCCCGAGAGTTGCCTACTGCCTCCTCCCATCCGCGGAGGAAATTCTCTCCTTGGTCTCGCCCCTCTTCTACATAGATGGCGACATCGAAGTCTCCCGTCCACAGGTGGAAAGTGTAACACCACATGTCGACCCCGCCATAACTACTTACGCTAATCCCTTTCGGGACCGCTTCTAGGCTCATTCACCCTAATCAAAGAGAGATATTTTTGTCACATTGGCCACTCGAGAGACCACCCCTACCCTGCAAGAAGAAGGTGCCTGTGAGCCCAGCAGGATCAAATGGACCAGAGAAGGAACGCCGTCTCACTCGGCTACCTCCCTGTCCTCCCCCGCTGAGAGGTCCTCCCACTTCCAGGTATAAAGACTAGCCGCGAGCACAGGTTATCCCCGAAGAAAGGTGGCAACCCTTCCTCCAGAGTCGGACCGCGGTCACACACTCATGCCCTATGTCCCCCTCCGAACCGACCCCTAGTCCTAAATTAGCCTATCCGGAACCACGCCCCTACTCAGCCCACCTCGAGCGTGGAATTACCGGGGTCCCTGGACTTGATCCACCTAGCAATCAGATATCACTAGCCTGTCTACTCCCTCCCATTCTCCTTCTCGCATCGTGAACCCTTCTCACTTCGTTCCCTTCTCTTTTCGCCACCGGCTGACTCTTTTCTCTTTTGGAATCAAGGAATTCAATCGGGGCGTCCAAAAAAAAAAGGGGTGGGGAAGCAGAGATTTTTGGAAGAGTCTCTCAGGTAAAGCAGATATATATAGTACGTACCTTGTGGTTCTTGACCCCTTTCAAAATTCGTTTTCGTAGTTCCAATAATCCCCTCGGTCCGAGTCCGAGAAATCGGCAAGGCACCGGTCCACCCAAGACCCGTCCTCCGATCCCTCGTCCAAGGCCCCCCACGTATCGCTCGCTTCTCTTTCCCGAGGCAACCCCCTATCCCCCTCGTTCACAACGGCAGTCGAGGTTTCCTCTCCCCCTAGTCCCGGAACCCGAGACACTACTCTCCTCACCCCCAAGTCCTGCACGGTTCCCGCTTGAGAACCCCGCTCCCTTGCGGGAGGCGTCTCTCTAGTAGGCCCCGTACACAACCCGCGTGGGTCGAGAACCGAGAACTCAAACCCCTCCCGTGAAACCCTTTCCGGCGCGGGAGCTGTACCTCGTGCAGGTGCCCTCCACAGCCCGTGCGGGTCAAGGATGTTCAGCGACACCCTAGGATCCCAAATTGATCGCGCCCTCGGACCCTCTCGAACCCCCCTTTCCTCTCTCCCCCTCGAGTCCACTCTCTTTCCCCCGTGCGCGGACCCTATCACACTATTCTCCCTTGCGGCTCTTCTTACCCCCCTTTGGTTGTTCTTCACCCTCATTCAAACCCCCACAAGCAAACTGTTTCGCCCTCTTAGTTAGCGGATTTTAGAAATAAACATACCAAAAAAAACGTTACACTCCCCAAAAACAAACCTGAATTGTTCGGAGCAGCAAGTGTCGAAGTCGCAAGCGGGGCCGGAGCGGACCTGCAAACTCGAGAGTTCCCGACGCCCCCAAGTCCCTTGCACCCAAACAAGTCCAGCACCCACTTCCCACAACGCCCCCAATGGAACCCAAAGGCTGCCAAAACTCGTCTGGAACCCCTGCGTAGGCCTGAAGAAGGTCGTGGCCGAAGAAAAGTCCTGAAAGAGGAAGTGTCGATCTTGATGCCGAAAAAAAACGAAACCTTGATGCCGAAACTACCGAAGAAAAGCCCCTCCACTACATGTCACGCCAGTTCTCCTTCACCCGCAGTTCTCGAGCCGGACGCGGCCGTCGGAGAAAACTCGTCCCCGGCAACGGCGCCACTTTGTCGGCTGTTTTCTTCCGACCTAAGACCTTCCCGCTCTCTCCCCTACCGAGCCCCTTTTGTCTACCCACTGCCCAGGCCCTACCCCGGGGGAGGGAGCTAGCGAGCGCCTTCGCTGCGTTTTCTGAGTGTTATAGCTAAAGGAGAGCACATCCGGGTGACGTGCTCACGGGTAAGACCAAGGTATAGTTAACAAGGGAGTAACCGGCCCGCACCTGAGACTCTCGGTTGAGGTGGAGACCCGACCCGGCTCAAGGCTCGAACAACCAAGCTCACAAATTTGAATGGCACCTTGGAGACCGAGTGCGAAAGAACAGCGAATGCATCCGATCAAACCAAGCTAGGCAGTGACCCGGCGCGGGGGCCTAATCCCGCCCTTACATCGAATGCAGAAGATCGACAAGCACACCCGAACCAACCAGTCTCGATCGAGACCCGAGACGAGGGTTTGACCCCCCCCCCGCACATACAAGAGCATCCGAACGACACAAGTTCGACCGAGACCGAGACAAGCGGTTGGCCCCACCAATGATTCGAAAATGGGAGGACAGCAAAAGCACCCAAAGCGGTTACCCTCTTTCACGAGATCACTTGCGCAGACCAAGTTCGGCCGCAACCAGAGACAAGCGGTTGACCCCACTCGTGAGTTGAATGCAAAAAAAACAGCTAGAATATCCAAGTAAACCAAGTCCGCTTGAGTTCAGGGAACCCCCGCGGCCCGGCGCGGCAAGAACCGGATGGGGGATGGCCCAGCAGTTTGACAAAGACAACCTCCTCCCTTCTTTCTCTCTTCTTCTTTCCCCTCTTCCTCTCATTCTCTCCTTCTCTCTTTCCTTTTATCTCTCTCCCTCTCTTGCTCTCGTTCCTTCGCAATTCGGTTCCACCTCCGTAGCTAGGCACGCGCATCCATTCGATATCTGGCCGAGTGTGAAGCAAAACGTTTCACGACAAATATCAGACACGAGCTCAGGCCCAGCAGGTTCAACCGCCCAAAACAAGATCGAACCTCTCTCTCTCTCTCTCTCTCTCTCTCTCTCTCTCTCTCTCTCTCTCTCTCTCTCTCTCTCTCTC
>BFEA01000064.1:1669034-1690800 GCA_003427395.1 Chara braunii
CACTCACCCACACCAGATGGAAAACTCTACAGACTGTCGGTTCACACCCCATCACAAGCCAACAAAACACCCACGAAACAAAGAAAGGTCTGTCACAGCCAAAAAATACACTCCAGACACGCTGCTGGCACTAGAGGCACAGCATGGCCGCGTAGTGACGGCCCCGACCACTGCCGCTCGACCTGACCGGAGAAAACCGTAGCAGGAAGCTAGCGAAGTCGTAGTATATATCGTCAAATAGAACTGCCCGGTAAACCGTAGGCATATATATATATATATATATATATATAACGTGGCGAGCCTTGTACGTGGGAGGCACAGTGGAGGGGGAGTTAAAAGAAGAATGAGAAATTAAATGGTTTCAATGTGTCTTTGTTTTTTGTTTTCTATTTTTTTTTTTCTTTTTTTCCTGCAAAGTGCGCTCTTTTAGTTCGTAGGTATGTGGCAATATATATCGTCAAACAAAGTTGCTCGGTAAACCGTAGGCAAAGAGGGAGAAGAGGACAACAAACGAGAGGTTGTGACAAACAGTTTCGTCGGAGTTTCACCGGCTCATCAGGAGGCTCAACCCTCAATATATATATCCCTCTCTGCCTACGGTTTACCGGGCAGCTCTGTTTGACGATATATATATATATAGATAGATAGATAGATAGATAGATAGATAGATAGATAGATAGATAGATAGATAGATAGAGAGAGAGAGAGATATAGATATACATCCCTGACATTTTCCTTTGCACAACTACATACATTGTTACACTTGGGTGTAGCTGCCATCGTCTTTGTCACAATCGTTGTAATGACATGGTTTCTGCGTCCATGTGTGTATGTCCCAATACGTTAGGTGCATAAAAAACAAAAATGGACAAAAATATTGCAAAGGCTACCCAACCTACTAAGTACATATACTTAGAGAATATATGTACTTAATAGACTTCTTCGTCGTTGCTTTTCCACGCACAAAGCGCTACCACGACGCGGACGTAGCATGTACAATTTTTTGGAAAAACTTGTCACAGTGATCTCTTTTACTGTCCCTCCGTACCTGACTGTAGGCACCCTCCGCATCCGAACGCTATATGTTCATTTTGCGGCCATGGACACTATACCACATTCATGGTCTTTTGTAGTGAGCGTTCTTCCTTCATTTAGGCATGCAATAGACATGCCATTTGTCGGGAGTGTATGGTAGGCATGCTTAATGCCAGCCGCCGTGACAATTGTTGTGCTGATAATGCTCAGGGCCTCGCTCCAGTACTCTCGTCACACAAAAAGGGCGGTGTATTTTTCCATGTTCTAGCGGAAGATTCACTCTCATTTTGCACATTTCGCCAATAGTGGAGCGAGACCCTCAGCTAAGTCTTCCATGTGCTCATCCACCCCATCCTTACAATGTCTATCCTCTTTGTCATCAAGGACAGTCTCAGGGTGTTGTAGAGGCCGATTTCTGGACCCACGACAGGTACCTATCTACAATCGGCAACTAATTTATGGGACGCAAACCATCCTATCTTGGAGGATCCCCCTCAGACAGCCCCTACTGCAGGCTCCCCAACGATTTCCTCCACCATAGTATGTCTACTAACACCCCTCCTATCGAGATCCCTTAAGACAATCCCCTACTGTAGGTTCCCCACTGATATCCTCCAGCAGAGCTTGTCCAAGTCAACCCTCCCCCCAAACGGGACCCCATCCCACCTCAGGTCCTTGCCCCCCCCAAAGTAGAGCCTAAGGTAACCAACACACATGAGCAGTCTACCCACAAACCCGTACCTGCATCCTCATTAGACTGCTAATTGTATCAGGCAAACCCCTCATAGGCCAGGACCCAACATACAACACCATGAACAGTCCCCTGGGTGGTGTGAAGGCAGTATCTGTAATAGCTGACCATGCGTCAGCACAAGGGGTGTGTCCAGCCATGCGTCATTCTAACCCCCTGCCAGTGTCTATGCGTGAGGTTGCGGATTTGAACCCACAACCTCATACCACAATGCGCATTTTCAACCGGTGCTCTAACCACCGAGCCACATCAACTGGACTTCTTACGCTCTCATTTGCCCTCATTCTTCATTCCACACTCTGTAATTACCCTTTTTAGTTCTTTGTTTGTCCTCTCTCCATCTCTCGTCTCTGTGTCTCTTCGTCTCTCTTCCTTGTGTTTAACACCGACCCCTTTACTCTACCTCTTTCTCACAGCGTGCAAGTGGGCAGTTTTGGTACATGGTGATGGGGGCAGCTCGCGCTCAACCTAATCAACGTGGCGAATCTTGTCCGTGAGAGCCACAGTGAAGGGGGAGTTAAAAGAAGAATGAGAAATTGAATGGTTTTTGTTTGTGCCCTTGTTTTCTGTTTTTCATCCTTTGTTTCGCAAAGTGGACTCTTTTAGTCCATTCATAGTTATGCGACAATATATATTATATATACATTCCTGCTTGGGATGATGATATATTCTGAACTTCGTGGCAACACGAAGGCTACAGGGATTGAAACCAAGGCGACCTCTGAGCTTGCTCAATTGATTTTGAGACACAAGTGATGCATTTATATATCGCAGACTTAAAACCAAGGCGACCTGTGAGCTTGCTCGATTGATTTTGAGATACTTATGATGCATGTATATGTTGAAGACTGTGACAATATATATTCTCTATGACGATATATAGTCGGTGAAACTCCAACGAAACAGTTTGTCACAACCTCTCGTTTGTTGTCCTCTTCTCCCTCTCGGTTGACGGTTTACTGGATAGTTATGTTTGACGATATATATGTGTATACAGAGGCAGACAGGGAGAATAGGACAACAAACGAGGCGTTGTGACGTCAAGAGTTTCATTGACTCATAAGGAGGCTGAACCCTTTACAGTATGAAGAGTCTCCTAACCGGTAATATGGAAAGCATGGTGACGATCTGGACGCCGAGGCCGCAGTGCAAACGGTCTGGGTCTGGATGTCCTAGTCAGGTGTTCGGTCCAGAGTGTTTGGATCCATCCCCCCACCCCTACCCCCCCAAAAAGATCCGACTTCAAAAAAAATTTAAAAATATGAAAAAGAGTTATGTTGTGCAGCATTGCAATACAAAAATCTGTTAACTGAGGACCATGCCGAAATTCGTAGCAAAATCCAAGGGAAAAAAAAAGAAAAACGTTGTTTTTTCTAGGCTAGGCAGTCGCCCCGCCAAGCATGCCTGGGCCAACTGGGCCGGGGGGGATCGCCCGACAAAACCCGGCGGGTCAAAAAAAGGGAAGGATCTCCAAAAAAAAGAAATTGACTTAAGGCAGGACTGCGCTTGGTCTGAGCAGTCAGAATCCGGCCTTACCTTTATCTTCGGTGGTGGGTCACCCAAGAGTGCTTGAGCGCTATAAAGTTACTCTAAACAGTAAGTATAGGGGTTTACCTTAAAAATTCCTTATTAATTTTTTTTTTTTTTTTTGATTTCCATATTTTTTGGATTTTTTTGAATTCATTATATTTTTTAATATTATGCGTTGGGGTTGCCCGGGACCCTGTCCGGCCACTGCCCGACGTGGGCCGCCCGGGAGGGTACCCAGACGACCTTCCCCCAGTCGGGCCGCCTGGGGACAATTTTTTATTATTTCAATAAAAAAGGGTTTTTTTCAACTGGACGGTCTGTAAAAGCCTATAAGTACAAAATCTTTTAAATATAATTATATTGTTTTTTTAATTTTTTGTTCTTGGGTGTGAGTTGGGCGTCCGGACTGGTCCGGTTTTCGGGTCCGTTGTAACCATTACGGAATATATATGTCAGAACTGGCCCAAAAGGAAGAAAAACGGTAAGTCCACACGTAAGCAGATTCAACATTCAATCCTTGTGCTAGAGGGGTTTACCTTAAAAATTAATAAGGAATTTCTTGATTTTTCTAATTTTTTTTCCATATTTTTTGGAATTTTTTGAATTTATTATATTTTTTTATATTATGCGTTGGGGTTGCCCGGGACCCTGTCCGGCCACTGCCCGACGTGGGCCGCCCGTGAGGGTACCCAGGCGACCTTCCTCCAGCCGAGCCGCCTGAGGACAATATTTTATTATTTCAATAAAAAAGGGTTTTTTTCAACTGGACGGTCTGTAGAAGCCTATAAGGAAAGTACAAAACCTTTTAAGTATAATTATATTGTTTTTTTAATTTTTTGTTTTTTTGTGTGAGTTGGGCGTCCGGACTAATCCGGTTTTCGGGTCCGGTGTAACCATTACGGAAAGTGTGATAATCCACCGTAATCCCGGTTACGCCTAAGCATCAACAATTGGAATTGAAAATCTATATATATGCTAGAAGAAAGATAAGCATATTCAGTCATTGTGCAAGGTATCAGTTGTCATGTTTTTTTTCTTGGTTGTGAGTTGGGCGTCCGGACTGGTCCGATTTTCGGGTCCAGTGTAACCACGGAAAGTGTGATAATCCACCTTAACCCCGGTTACGCCTAAGCATCAACAATTGAAATTGAAAATCCATATATATGCCAGAAGGAAGAAAAATGGTAAAGTTCCACATATAAGCAGATTCAGCATTGAGTCATTCTGCAGGGTATCAGTTGTCATGTCTTTTCTGCTACTCGTGGAGTGACAAGTCCAGCAATGCTCATTGTATGCGGGGAAAACAGTAGAGGAGTTTTTTTATTTTTTTTCCTTTTTTTTAATTTAGACCATTTCTCGGTATGTTAAATATTTCACTAAATCCATAAATCGGATTGTAGACCCATTATCCCCATTAACCAGCCACACGGTCATTCCCGGATGTCGGCATACATCCGAAATTATGTTTTGAAAAGAGTTTTAGCCTCTCAGTCATATGTCATGTCTGAATAAACAATCGGCAAACGCGTCAACCTCATCAAGTCAAAAATTTCCACAAATGTCAGTCAAAATACCGAGCAGATACCCTTGTAAGGGTTTTTGTTTCAACAACGTGACTGGCCCCGACCTCAGTCTGTGACCGAGGTCAGATCTTTCTTAGGGATGACCAACTACTATCGCAACTTCGTAAAGAACAATAGCATGGTGGTCTCGCCTTTGACTGATCTAACATGCCTTGACACACCATGGAAATGAACAGACCAATATGAGGCAGCCTTCAAACGGTTGAAGTTTGCTCTCCCGCATTATGAGATCATGATCCCCGATCCGGAGAGGCTATTTGTCGCGACCACTAACGCAAGCCAATGCGGCATAGGTGCAGTGTTTGTTCAACAGGAGGAGACAAAGTTAAGCCTATACGAGTAAGAAGATGCCATCAAAGAAGTTGGCGAAATCTACCTATGGGAGAACTCTACGCCCTTTACAAGGTCTTCGTCCACTGAAGGCATTATCTGTTTGGCAGGTCTTCTATTTGAGAACCGACCATAAAAAAAAACAAAACAGGTCTTCTGCTCTGGAGCTGTACAATAACGATGTACACAACACCACCCGTGTCAGTCCCAATTAGCTGCATTTGAGATGGAGGCCTAGATCTGCTCTGGACTTCCTCCTTCCTGAAAACCGACTCGATGCGATGCCTGGAACCATCGAGTTTGGTGTCCAGTATGAGAAGCTGCTGTAGCAGGCTGTCAAGCACATCAGAAAGTCTCAAGAGGCAATGATCGCCTCTGAGAACAAACACAGACGACAGTCCACGTTTCAGGTAGGGGAACGTGTTTGGGAAAAGGCAAGTGAATTAGGACAGGAATTCGGAATCTCTAGGAAACTGATGCCATAGTGTTTTGGTCCTTGGGAAATTCTAGATATTGTGGGTAGTGATTTGGATGGTCCCTCATACGTCATAAGAATCCCTGGTCATCTGCACTTACCCTGTATTTCACGCTTCCAAGCTTGCACCTTTCACTGAGACAGATCAGTTCCCATCAAGGAGATCATATCTGGCCCCAACCATGGATGGCCATGTGGACGTCGATGACATTTTGGAACTGTGGGTAGTGATTTGGATGGTCCCTCGTACGTCATAAGAATCCCTGGTCATCTGCGCACTTACCCTGTATTTCACGCTTCCAAGCTTGCACCTTTCGCTGAGACAGATCAGTTCCCATCAAGGAGATCAATTCTGGCCCCTACCATGGATGGCCATGTGGACGTCGACGACATTTTGGAACATAGAGACTTGCCTGTTCCCAAGCCTGTGGGCAGGGGAAGACCACCCAAACCTATGAGGGAGTACAAGGTCAGACCACCCAAACCTATGAGGGAGTACAGGGTCAGATTCAGGCATCATACGGATCCAAAGGAAGATCGTTGGTTCACAAGAGAGGAGCTTGTCAGATCGGCACCTCTGGTGTTCTGGGCTGTGGACCCCAGCAAGCATTATGCCCGCCCTAAGTGAAGACGGGCCTAAATATCCACGTGACGCCTCCTTTCAACATTTTTTCCATATGTGGGGTATCAGACAGTTGCAGCACACCAGTTGGTTACAAAGCAACGCGATCCTTTCCTGGCTCCTCCAGTTGAGCCCAGGGCCCCGGTTGGTTGCGCCCTGGGCACACACACTGGGAGGCCGACACATAACGCAGTGCCCCCGAACAAATGAGAAATCAGCATTGTGTGGGCACACACAGTGGGAGGCCGACACATAACGCAGTGCCCCCGAACAAATGAGAAATCAGCATTGTCGTCACACAACCTCCACAAGCCAATGAGAATGCGGCAAACACTTGGAGCCTGGACGGCTGCCTGGACGTGGCCAACTGAAAAGGGCCCAGGCCTGTAATAGCAGAGGTGGGTGTGGGCACAGACACTAGGGCCCGACTGGAAGCTACTGGAAACTTCCCAGGCCAGGCCCACACAGTCATACACACGGCCGCACTTTCCATAAAGGAAACTGCCCTGCCCAGGCAGCCTCATTCTGGCCTATGCAGGAATAGCAGCCACGCTGCTGCGTTAGCACTAGCCGGCCAGGGCGCATGCGGGCGCAGAGAGGTGTGAGGGCGCTGCAGTGGCAGCGGGCACATGACGGCCATAGCTGGGCCGAGCGTGCGGTGGTAGATGACGGCGATGGTGGTCTTCGTGTAGGAGGCGCATGAGGTGGGTTGACGAGGGGTGATGAGGGGAACCTGGTGTACATTGGCGGTCTGCATTGCTGATTACGTCACGTACAATGGTCTTCAACTTCGATGTCATCCAGTCGCATGAACGTAGATAGGCTGAGTAGTGTAGGCTGGGCACTGGGCGCCAGACAGTAGGAGCGACATCGGATACAGTGTTGGTGTGACCAGAGCTCTTATTCGGATGGTATCTTGGTGCGTTGTGCTCTCTGCTTGGTACATGACTATCTGGACTACTTCGTGATTTTGGTACATGACTATCAGGACTACTTCGTGATTTTGCAACTTGGATTTCTGTCTATGGCTCTCGCTCATGTTCCACAAAAAAAAAACAAAAAAACAGGTAGCTCAAATGGCCAGACAGGCAGTGTCATTTTTCCCTTTTGTTTTCCCCTGCCAAGCACATTTGACCAGAGTTGCTGTTGTACATGGCCACTTTCTTTGGACGTCAAACAGTCAAAATTTCCGCAAAGCAACCCCCTCCTCTTTCCTCCATCACCGTGTGTGTGCATGCCGTGTCTGCGCGGTCCCATAGCGGCCCCTCCTGCTCGCCGTCCCTCCTCCTCCATAGCCGTGGTTGTTGCCGTGCCCATGAGGGTTGCTACCATCATCATTACGATCACTCCTTCCTCCTCTGCTTTCATCCTTGACCCTCCTCCGACTGTCATCATTTTTGTCCTGCTCCTCCCCCTCTCTCAACCTCCTCCTCTCCCTTGTACGACCTCCTCCTCCCCCTCGTGCGACCTCCTGCTCGTCCTTGCATGACCTGCTCCTCCCCTTCGCACATCGTCTTCCGACCTCCTCCTCCCCCTCTTCCCACCCTCTCCTACCCCTCGGGCCCCTCCCCCCCTTCGTGCTACCTCCTCCCCCTCTTCCGACTTCCTCCTCCCCCTTGCACGACTGCCTCCTCCCCCTCTGACGTCCTCTTCCAACCTCCTCCTCCACGTGCATGATGTTCTCCTCCCCCTTGCAACCTTCTCCTTCAGAGCTCACGGTGACCGTTCCCGCTCGCATGTCCTCTTCCCAACCTCCTCCTCTCCTTCATGCGACCTCCACTTGCACGATGTCCTCCTCCCCCTCGCAACCTCCTCCTTCCCCTCTTCCGACGTCCTCCTCCCACTTGCACAACCTCCTCCTCCCCCTCACGCGACCTCCTCCTCCCACTCTCCAAAAGGCAGCCGAATAGAAGCACGTGAAAAACTCGTGCCCCCCACATCCGCAACGTCCCTCACATGTGTGTGTGTGTGTGAGAGAGAGAGAGAGAGCTCGCGGTGATCGTTCCCAGTCGCACGTCCTCTTCCCAACCTCCTCCTCTCCTTCATGCGACCTCCTTCAAACTCTCTTCTGACCTCCTCCTCCACTTGCACGTCCTCCTCCCCCTCGCAACCTCTCCTTCCCCTATTCCGACCTCCTCCTCCCACTTACACAACCTCCTCCTCCCCCTTATGCAACCTCCTCCTACTCTTCGAACGGCGCCCGAATAGAATCACAGTGTATGTTTGTGTGTTTGTGTGTGTGTGTGTGTGTGTGTGTGTGTGTGTGTGTGTGNTGTGTGTGTGTGTGTGTGTGTGAGAGAGAGAGAGAGAGAGAGAGAGAGAGAGAGAGAGAGAGAGAGAGAGAGAGAGAGAGAGAGAGAGAGTTTTTTTCAGCCATGCGCGCAAAGAGAGAGAGAGAGGCTACGTCCATCGATAGGATGAGGTAAATCGGAATGAATCTTCCACTGGAATATGGAAATATACGCTGCTTTCCAACCATCCGCGCAGAGAGATAAAGAGAGGCTACTTCCATCGATAGGATGAGCAAAATCGCAATGAATCTTCAAGATGAGCAAAATCGGAATGAATCTTTAAGATGAGCAAAATCAGAATGAATCTTCTGCTAAAACATGGAAATAGTGAGTTTTTTTCGGCCATGCACGCAAAGAGAGAGAGAGAAAGGCTACGTCCATCGATAGGATGAGCAAAATCGAAATGAATCTTCCACTGGAATATTGGAAATATACACTGCTTTCCAGCCATGCGCGCAGAGAGATACAAAGAGGCTACTTCCATTGATAGGATGAGCAAAATCGCAATGAATCTTCAGGATGAGCAAAATCGGAATGAATTTTTAGGATGAGCAAAATCGGAATGAATCTTCCGCTAAAACATGGAAATAGTGAGTTTTTTTCAGCCATGCACGCAAAGAGAGAGAGAGGTTACGTCCATCGATAGGATGAGCAAAATCGGAATGGATCTTCCACTGGAATATGGAAATATACATTGCTTTACAGCCATGCGCGCAGAGAGATACAAAAGAGGCTACTTCCATCGGTAGGATGAGCAAAATCGCAATGAATCTTCAGAATGAGCAAAATCGGAGTGAATCTTTAGGATGAGCAAAATCGGAATGAATCTTCCGCTAAAACATGATTTTTTTTTTTTTTTTTTTTGTGTGTGTGTGTGTGTGTGAGAGAGAGAGAGAGAGGTCTCCAACCTCGTGGCTGGTCTCACACTACTTCCATCGATAGGATTAGCAAAATCAGAATGAATCTTCCGCTGGAATATGGAAACATACACTGTTTTCCAGCCATGCGCGCAGAGAGATATACTGACCTCCATGGCCCATTACATTGTAGTGTACTTTCTGGCTAGAGGGTGGATCTGCCGGAAAGGGTCGACCAGGTCCATTACCTCTATAAATTTCGCCAAGGCCAGTGTGTCAAAGCGGATGGTGTCGTTTGCGGACGAGTCTAGGACCGGATTCCAATCCCCTCCTAGGACTGGGTTCTGGCTGAGGGGGGAGGATATCGGGAAGGACTTCAAAACATTGCACTTTCTCTTTTGTTTCCACTGGGTCCTCGGGAGACAGGATGGCCGTGCCTCCCTTGATGCCATCCGCTGGTGCCCAGAACTGTGGGCCATGCCACTTCCACTGAAAGTCAAGAATTTTCTCCTCGTTTAGTTTGGTTTCCTGGATCAGTGCGATGCGAACACCGTGCTGATGCGTCCAGGATTTAAATCTGCCCCATTTTGTCTGGCATTGGTGTCGCCCAGACCGTGCTGATGGGTCCAGGAGACCACCCTAAGGCTGGGACCCCTCTGCAGTGCGGATGGAAAAGACGTTTGGCCACGAAACGAGGGCAAGTCATTTTGGAAAGCTGGAAAGTATTTTTCCTGGGACCCCATCGCAGAGTACGTTTTGCAGCAAAGTGGGTATTTTGTTTTCCCTAAGAGGAAAGGCCCGTGGGTAGTGGCCGAAAAAGGAAAGTGCTACCCAAGAGCCTAGCTCAGTGGGTACACCCATGAACTGTTGAAAATACAGACCCCCCTCTTCGAATCCAGATGATGGCACTCGATGAGTAAAGTTGTGAAACCAACTATTTCTGAATTGCCTGGGGCCGGTCATCTTAATGATGATATCTCAAGGCCGTCGGGGTGACTGGACCTGGGGAACCGGCCCTGGCGTGGGTCGTGGGTGACACAGGGAGGACGATGCATGGGCGGACACTCGATGGTCCGACAATGGGACCTGACGCTGGAAAAGTTGAAGATGGCACCCACGGCCATCCTCTGCTTTCGGCACAATTTCGCGGCGGAATTTCCTCCTGTCAGCCTTTTCCAGACCGCAGATGATGTGAAAACGGCGACACACCATCTTCCAGGCCACCAAATGCAGGCTGTCGGGTCCCGGAAAACAGTCTTTGGATTTTGGCTTTTCCAGAACCTTTTCCGTGGGGTGTGGGGTCCCGGGAAAACTTTTTCCTTTCCGCATTCCTGTGGGGTCCCAGCCTAAGTTGCCAGTTGCTGATTGAATTCAATCAGGACGTCCCCCTTCTTCCGTATACACCATGTTGGCACGCAACTGGTTTTCGTCGTTCAGGGGACACCATACTCCTTTGATTTTTCCAGCAATTGCAAATCGAAATTCTTTACCAAATTTAAAATAGAAATTGAAAAAAATATATATTTTTTGTTTTATTATTCTTTTTTTCTTTTTGGCCCGGCCGGGCAAGTGGACCTGGGACCTTGTCCCACATGCACCGTTTAGTGGACCTAGCTCAATGGTGTGACGGCTGAAACTGTTTTTTTTCATTCATTTCAAATTCTGAAATGCATTAAAAAATCCGCAGCGGAATTCACATCGAAATTCCGCATCGAAATTCACATCGAAATTCTTTACCAAATTTAAAATAAAAATTGAAATAAAAAAATATTTTTTGTTTTATTATTCTTTTTTCCTTTTTGGCCCGGCCGGGCAAGTGGACCCGGGACCTTGTTCCACATGCACCGTTTAGTGGACCTAGCTCAACGGTGTGACGGCTGAAACTGTTTTCTTTCATTCATTTCAAATTCAGAAATGCATTAAAAAACAGGAACGCATTAAAAAATCCGCCTAAGAGGCTAAGAAGCCTAAGATACAATTCATTCTTTTTTTTCTTCCCACAATTGGAATGGCATACATGATGTCCGAAGAGTCGCTCTGATCCTATGAAGAGTTGCCCTATTCCGGCAGTTGACGCATATGTGGTCCTTCAAAGGCCGCACCAAATTGCCCGTAGTTCACACATACTCGGTCCTTCAAAAGTCGCACGAAAATAGCGAAGTACAAGCGACTTCACAGATTTCTCAAAACATACGGTCGTTGAACTGGCTGTCTCCATAAAAGTATACAGCTAGCTCAACGGAGAGTGGCGAGGCGTAGCATTCGAGAAAACGTCATTTTTGGAACTATTTTGGTGGAATAAAAAACGCGATAATATCTATTCACAATTAAAAAAAGAGCGGACCGCTGGATGATTGCGAGGGTGTGCGTCTCCTTCGTCGCCTACAGTCGCACGGCATAGAAAACTCAACGTGGACCTAGCTCATCGGACGAAGTGAGACAAGGTCCCCGGGCCACTCTGGTAGCCTAGAAAAAAAGCTTAAAAAAAAAAAAAAAAGATTAATCCCTTGCCCGCATGGGGGGAGTTGCCACCAAAGCCGCTGAAAAGGTACTAGTTCAATTTTCGATTTTGTCAGTTTCATATTCTTGTGCTGTCTCCATTCTCTCCACTTTGCTTGTGTCTTCTGTTGCACCATCCATGCCTACCGTGCCCATTTCAGGCATCTCGGCCAACGGTTCTGCAGGTGTCTGTGACGAGGGCCATGCGGTTGTCTGTGATGAGGACATGGCCCTTGGGGCCTCCTTGGGGCCTGGGCCCTGTGGCAATAGCAGGTTCCATCAGGACACCCACTATACCCATCTCTTCTCAGTCGACGAGTCCACTTTGCCCGTTGTTGGCCCAGGGGGCCTGTTTGGACAGTGGGTCCTTTGCCTCCATACCCGGCTCGGTGGCTTTAGCCTTGGTTTGTAACCCCACACATCTCTGGATTGTTCTTTCCCGCAGCTCCGGGACATCGAGCCGGCGACTTCGCCTCGCCGTTCATTACTGGTCCTATCGTAGGGGAGGAGGCAGCAGTGGTAGACGATGTCCCTGTGGTGCTTTTGCCACATTTGTACCTGCGGTACCAGACGTGTCAGCAGCACCAAGGGTTCCAGTGATACTTGTGCGGCCAGTGATGTTACAAACGCCAACCGTATTTAGGGAGTCTGTGGGGATTGTCATGCCCGTGATGCCTGAAGCACCAGCAATGTCTGCTGAGTCCATGATACCTGCGATACTCGCGGCATCTGCTGGTGTCACAGGGTGGGCCAGGCCCTCCCCAGCTTGTGTTTGCCATGCTGGTGCCATTGGTGATACCAGTGGAACCAGGGGTTCCAGCGGAATCTGTGGTAATAATCTTGCTGGCATCGACGATGTAGCTGTTCGTAGTGTTGGGACCTAGCAAGCCCGCAGCACCTGAGGGACCCACAGGCACTGATGACGCTCCAATAACCACAAACTCGGACCCGGCGTCCATAATGCCAACAGAGGAGGAAGCATTCAGGCGCTGGCCGGTGGAACCCGATGCCCCACCTGAGCCCAATAACGTAGTGGCCGAACATGTTCCGGCTGTTGCAGCCAGCGTATTTCCTCCGGTACTATGGATGGCCCGATAACTACCAAATCTCGTTTTCCGCATCTGTGACCCTTGTCCCTGACCCAGGTTTCTACCTCGCATTGGTCTAGGTCTAGTCTTTGTACCGAGGTCAGCTCTGCGTCTAGTCTTTGCACCAAGGTCAGCTCTGGGTCTAGTCTTTGTACTAAAGTCAGCTCTGCATCTAGTCTTTGTACCAAGGTCAGCTCTGGGCCTATTACCACCCTGACTGCCCAGACTACCAAAAACAAAACTAGGGCCCAGCGCGTTCCTGAAACTGGCGTGAGTGTCGCTGCCCAACCGCATGGCACCAGCGTTTAGACCCCCACTAGCACGCACCGAAACCGGGTGAAAAGTTTCTGAGCTGGGCAATCCGATATGTCCCCCATCATCCATCATGCTGTTGAATGGTATTTGATTTCTACTGTGTGTGGACAGCCGGCAGGTTCACGCCCGTATTCTCTGCACAAAGAACACCACTCTGTAAATCAAGCGACTACTTGGATCTGCAACACTCTGCCGTTCGACTGTGGCCGGACCAAAATTTTTGGCACCCTATCCATTTTGTCTCTGGGGATATCAAAGTTTAAATTATTTAGCTTGTGTGAATCTTCATACCGTCCTGGAGGGTACTGCTTCCAGATTTTGCCTATTTTGTGTTCCAGTTGAGATCTGTCGACTCGTGTAACGAATGGTTCAGCCAGCCATCGGACTCTTAGGGCCATACTCCAGATTTTACTGACTGCATTTTCAAGCATCTCCTCTTCTGGCTCATCCTGCGTCATCCACGGCCTGAACGTGAGTTTGTAGGTAGTACCACTCACCTTCGCCTTGTGATTTTTCAAATTTTTTTTTTTTTTTTGACTTTTCAAATTCGGCATCATTCCTAATACTTTTGTGTCTCTAGGAAAGTAGCACATTGTGGTGCACACTTTGGGGGAGGATCGAGCCCTCTAACTTTCTAGTGCACTCCTCCTTCCTTCCCGCCGAAACAGACTTTAAAATCCCTTTACTTTGCTTCATCCAGTCTACTTGCGCCTTTTGTCTCCTACTACTGAACTTTGCTTCATCCACTCTACCTGCGCCTTCTCCACCTCAGGGGGAAGGGTCATACTGACTGCAGTAGGTTACCTACGGGCTCAAATTTGGCAAATTTTGACAAGTCTGGAATAACCAGCCTGGTAAAGCACTTTGTCCAGCATTCTGCTCACCTCCTCTACTCAGGTTCCCTGTGCTCGACTCTCCCTCCCCTTTGGGGGTGTAGATTTTTCTTTCCCTTTTTTCTCATTGTTGGTTTATTTGCTGTCCACTGGTGACAAGGATGGCTTAAGAGGTGTCGGACTTTTGTTCCAATGCCCCTAAAACGACAAGTACATCTGGAGAAATTGAATGAGCCTGCCTGTCTGAAAAGTTAGGGGGCTCGGGACAGGGCCCACGGGGTGGGTCGTGGGGGGGGGCAGAATTTACCCTTTCGTTCAGGGCTGGGCCTCCCCCTACTGGCCCTTCGGACGCCCTGGGCCTAGTGCCACCCCACGGCATGGGACTTGCACCACGGCATGGGACTTCTTTTCTTTTTTCCTCCCTACTGGCCCTTCGGATGCCCTGTCCCGAGCCTCCAAAATTTTAGGAGAGGCTCAATCGGATTCTTGACTTGGCTGGGGCCATGTACTGGTGGGTTAAGGAAAATGGTATCTGCAATTTTGTTGGGCTATCCCCACCCTAACTTGCACTACGATATTCTCTTCCTTAACCTGTAACCGCTGTCTGGTCAAAGATCACTAGAATGGGTGATGATCCTGGGTATATACTCAGGTATGACCTTGGGAGTAGGGATGTGCCGCGGATCATGATGATGAGTAAGGGTGGGAGGGTGTCTCATAGGGGACCAGTTAGGCAATGCATGATCAAATGGCCATGTGCTGGCAGGCCTGTCATCATATGCCTAGTAGCCTGCCTCTACAACAACCTGCACTTAAACTGATCCTTTTCGATATCTGCTCTCTCGGTTATGTAGTCTCCTTCAGAAATGAGCAACTTTCCACACAACCACTGCTATTTTGTCAGATCTACATCAGCTACCGTCTTCACCCGAATAGAACGCCCGGTCATTATAGCTGCATTTGCCCCAACTGTCAGTCCAGATGCAGCGATAATGACCGGGCGTTCTATTCGGTTGAAGACGGTAGTACGCATTGATATGCCTAGCTGACGGTACCTTGGTCCCGCTCGGCTTACTAGACGAGTTAGGCTTTCTCGGCTTATCTGGGCTCTGCGTTCTCTCAGCCACAGTAGGCAGTTTTGGAGAGAGTCTGTCTATCCGACAGTACCTTGGTCCCGCTCGGTCGTTTTGGACCGGGGTCAGCCCGGGAGGATAGGCCTACGTGCTCCCTACCTGAGTCTCTCCTCCCTACCCTGAATTCGTAAAGCCTAGGAGTTTTCAGAACTGCTTTCAGATGTATTGAGATTCTATCAGACATTGGGGTGTCCTCCCCTGCAGGTTTGTGCCCTGCTAAGCTAAGCTGAGTAATGCAGTTTTATGCCCTGCTAAGCTAAGCTGAGGAATGCTCTGAGTATTTCTGTGTAGAATTGTGAGGTTCCCAGCCTCATTCATTACTGACAATGTACGACACACACACAATCAGTTTTATGTTTGTCAGCCTTTCATCTGTTGTCTGTCCTCCCCCTGATTTTTTCTAAGTATTTTTTTTGTGTGGCCAACTGAGCACCCTCAAGTAGTGCCAAACAGTTGGTGGTTCAAACAGTCGGCGGTTCATCATTTGGCGTGCCAACTGCACTCGTAGGGGGGTCGCTCGGTTCGGGATGTCTGTGTTGCCTGTGCGTGATGACAGATGCTCGTCGGAGTGACTCCCTGGCTCAGTTGGTGGTGGGAACCAACAGTCTGCGGGGTTCAATCGTGATGTGAGTAGGTCATGTGCTGCTTTGCTCCATGTTGGATGTGTGGGCGTCCTCATCTGCGCTCCGCCGCTGCCCTGCTGTCTGTCCCGCTTGCTTTGCATGTGGTTCTTTGCAGGTTGATGTGTTCGCTGTGCGATGTGGCCGTGTTGTTGGTGTTGCCTTACGCTTCGCTGCTCCGCTGCCTTGCTGCCCTTCCGCTGGTCGTTCCTTCTGCGTTTGCTGCTTGCGGGCCGTGTTGGATGGCTGCCTTGTTGCTGATGCCTTGTGCTTCGCTCCACGGTTGCTGAGTTGCTGGTCTGCTCGCCCTGTCATCCCTTGCAGTGTGGTTACCTTGTTTGTGTTGTCTTGTGCTTCACGACACGGTTGCTGTGCTGCCATGTTATTACTTGCAGTCTTTTTTGGTGTTGTGCAGCCGTGTTGCCTCTACTGTGCTGCCTGGTGCTCCACAGGGTTGCTGCTCGCTGCTATGTTCCGCTTGGGGACAGTCTGCCTTCAACAAGGGTCATAGGGTTCATGACCCAAGCCATCAAATACGGAGATTCCGCAGACTGTCGAGGGTTCAGCCTCCTGATGAGTCGGTGCAACTCCAATGGAACAATCTATCATGTTTTGTTTTTTTTCGCTTTGTGTTTTTTCGCTGTTTGTTCTTTTGTCTGTCTTGTTGTCAGGCTGCTTCTCGACTTCCTGTCCATTCTTTTCTTGCTTAGTGTTGTTTGTCTGCCCACCCGCCTCCCCCATGCCCTCCAGCCTACCTTCTGTGCTGTTGTTTCACCGCCCTAGTGCTACCTCTTGACCTGTTGTTGCTGCCTTATTTTTCTGCGTAGTGGTGTTTATCTGCATGCCCGCCTACCCCATGCCCTCCACCTGCCCGCCCGCCTACCCCATGCCCTCCCCCTGCCCGCCCGCCTACCCCGTGCCATCCACCCTTTCTTCTTTGCTGCAGCTTGTCATCCAAGTACCGTGTTGCGCCTTGACCTTAGCCTTGCCATTTTGCTTGCCTTGTTGTACTTGTCTTACCACTGGTCGGTTTGGCTTTTGCTTTTTCGTCTTTTTTTCGTTTCGTGGCTTTTGAAAGCTGGACATTATAAGGATTCTTTTCTATGGGCATCCCTGGCTGCGGGCTCTTTCCCGATGTTGTTTATAACCACACTTTCCAACGCAACATGCTGTGACACGGTCGCAGAAGCCACGCAATACAAATAACGCACACACACACACACACACACACACACACACCACAAGTGGTAAGTAGTATGAACTCACACATGATAATTTGGTGGCAAGTTTGGTTAAAATGAACCTTGGGTTTTGTTATAAATGGCATGAGAAGCACACACACACACACACACCCCACAAGTGGTAAGTAGTATGAACTCACACATGATAATTTGGTGGCAAGTTTGGTTAAAATGACCCTTGGGTTTTGTTATAAATGGCATGAGAAGTTGTCTCAAAAGTGAGGCCTCCGTTAACCGCCTCACACACACACACACACACACACAATCAGTTTTATGTAAGTCAGTCTTCCCCCTGTTGTTCGTCTTTCCTCTGATTTTTTCTGAGTACTTTGTTGTATGCCAACTGAGCATCCTTGAGAAGTGCCAAACAGTCGGTGGTTCCTCATTTGGAGTGCCTGCTGCACTCTTAGGGGGGGTGCTCAGTTTGGGATGTCTGTGTTGCCTGTGGGTGATGAAGTGTGCTCATCGGAGTAACTCCCTGGCTCAGTGGGTGGTGGGAACCAACAGTCTCCGGTGTTCAGTCGTGATGTGAGTAGGTGATGTGCTGTTTTGCACCGTATTGGACTCGTCTGCGCTCTGAAGCTGCCTTGCTGCTTCTCCCGCTTGCTTCGCATGTGGTACTCTGCAAATTCCTGAGTTCACTGTTGTGGTGTGGCCGTGTTGCTGGTGCCGCCTTGCGCTTCGCTGCTCCACTGCCTTGCCGCTCATCCGCTGGCTGTGCCTTCCGCGTCTTTTGCTTGCGCACCTTGTAATTCGATTGCCTTGTCAGGTTTGCTTTGTGGTTGCTTGGTGCGCCACTGCATGGTTGTCGTGCTGCTCGACTGCTACCGTCTTCACCCGAATAGAACGCCCGGTAATTATCGCCGTATCTGGGCTGAAAGTTGTGCAAAATACAGCTATAATGAGCGGGCGTTCTATTCGGGTGAAGACGGTAGCCATGTCGTCCCCTGCTGTGTGGTTGCCTTGTTGGTGTTGCCTTGTGCTTCACTGTGTGGTTGCTGCACTGCGTATCCTGCATGCCGTGTCATTCCTTGCAGTCGTTTTGGCGTTGTGCAGCCGTGTTGCCTCTACTGTGTTGCCTGGTGCCCCACAGGGTTGCTGCCCGCTGCTAGGTTCCGCTTGGGGACAGTCTGCCTTCAACAAGGGTCAAAGGGTTCATGACTCGAACCATCATAAACGGGGATTCCGCAGATTGTCGAGGGTTCAGCCGCCTGATGAGTCGGTGCAACTCCGACGAAACAATCTATCATCAGTTTCAATTTTTTCAGTCTTTGCTTGGTCAGGTTTAATTTTTTCAGTCTTTGATTGGTCAATTTTAAGTTTTTCAGTCTTTGCTTGTTTCGGGACTCGTATTTTTTCTGGTTTGCCTGTTGTGCCTGCTTGTGTGTCGTCTGCTTACCCGCCTTCCCCGTGCCCGTCAGCCTTTGCCTTTTGCCATGCATGGTTGCCCCATGTCTTTGTGTGCCCACCTGCCTCCCCCTTGCCCTCCAGCCTTTGTCCTTTGCCGCTGCACGTTGTTCCCCGCCTTGTTGATTATCTTGTGTCGTTGTTTTTCGGTTCACTGCTCTGCACTGTTTCTAGCTGTTATAATCTTTTGCTTTCCTTTTCATGGTCTTGTGGCCTACGTACTCAGACACGAAGAAGGACGTAGCAAACGACGAAATGCTTCCGGGAGTCGAAAACAAGCATGAATCCGGAGATTCCCGAACGGGGTAACCCCTTGTACTGCCGCTGAATCCCATAGGCGGATATAGGCGGATAAGAGAGAACCTGGTGAACTGAAACATCTTAGTAGACAGAGGGAAAAAAAAGCAAAAGCCTTTGCCCTTTGCTGCTGCACATTGTGCTGTGCCTTGTTGATTGTCGTTGAATGTGCTGTGCCTTGTTGATTGTCGTTGTTTTTCGCTTCACTGCTCTGCGCTGTTGCTAGTTGTTATTGTCTTTTGCTTTCCTTTTGATGGTCTTGTGGCCTAGTGCCTTTGGGCCATGGTCCTTTGGTCTTGGTAGGAGTGATAAAAGATAGAGGTCGATGTATGCACATGTACTGTTGCTTTCATGTTTGGGATGTATGTGCCTTCTCCATACAATGCGGATCACTCAGCCTCCTGATGGTGTGACTTTTGATCGCACTTTCAAACACAGCTAGTAGTCGCGATTTGCGTCGCGGTAACGTTCTGTTCTCTCATAAAACACACACACATAGCGGGGAAATGTATATGTCCCCCCCCCTGTTCCTATCAAGGGGGTCGATTCCACCTTGTCGAGTTGTGATAACATGCATGACCCCGATACCAATGGCAAATGGGTTTGCTGCTAGTTCATGGTGACAGACCGCATCCGCAGTGGGGGCCTCCCCGTGCATCTGGCTATCCCCTTGACATTTTCAGCTCAGATTGCATGTGCTTGTCTGAATGCGTGTGCGGAGTCCATGGGGCACCAGGCTGAATGGCCTAGTGCCCCAGGACACTAGTCCATCCGGCCTTCCCCATGGAGGGAATGTGGGTGGGACACACACACACTGGGTGGGACACACACACACACACACACACACACACACAGACATACACACACAGAGGATAGCAACAGGAGCTTCTGCCAGGAGAAAGCAACGGAAGCAAAGGGCCCTTCTCAACAGGTTAGCAATAGCAGTGGTACCTTGTATACTCCAGGAAAAGACCGCAGGAAAAAGGTTATGGGAACTTCATGGGTTCCCCAGACCCGCCCACCGTCCCTCAGGTGTCTGTCGCCCTGGAAGGCTGGAGGGAAGGGTCTTTGATATCGAAATGAAATTACACTCGAGAAACAAGGCAACAAAAAAAAAGGTTGCCACCGCATACTTCACAAGATGTTGTGGCCAAGGAAAGGTACTCCTTGCAACACATGGGTAATATGGGTTTTCCCGGTTTTGTCCATACTCAGTGTTAATTGGAGTTTGTCTCTAAGGACGACTGCGCCTGATCTAGCAAACTAAACCTGATAACCGACACCTGAGCTGAGTCGTCCAAGAAGGCACATACCGAACATGGCTTTCCGGGGTTCTTCATCACGAGTGGAGAGAGTCGAAGGGCAGGACCCGAGCTAAGTTCGTTAAGAATCTTTGCAATATCCAAGTTCACCCAGGCCAATTTGGCATGTGGTTTACCCGCTTGATCACAAAATCCAGATCTACTCAGGTTTTTTATTATATCAGATTTTCAGAACAGATTGACTTGATATTGCAATCAAAACAAAAACTCAGAGAATGATATAGTCCATTTTTTATTTAAATTCAAAATGACCCTGGTAGTCCATGTCGTAAACGATGAGTGTTGGTCCTTGGTCAACGCCCTGTCGAGTTTCTATCAGAAGAAAAATCAAAGTTAACAACAAAAAGCTAGCAAACATCAGAAAGATGGGTATCAGCATAGAAAGATGTATTGATGTACCATCTTCAACCAGAGAGATAGAATGGTTGCTGGGCATATAGCCTCTGAGGATCCTACTCGTTGTAATCAACGATTCCAAATATTCAACGTCATGACAATTGAATTACAACTTTGGTTTCCTGCTGATTGCCCCGAATCTTGGATTGTTCCTCAGTGTGAGAATTCGGAGCACCAAGATTCATAGGGGTTCCCAGCAAATAGCCCAGTGGTAAGAAAAACTTTGTAATTGTGAAGTACCATTACGAGCTCAATACATACGAGTGTTATTTTGTGAGATTACCCGGATCTTAAATGCTACGTGGAAGGGGAGAAGCGGCAGCCCCAGATGTTCTCGCCTGCATACACAGAGTGAATTCCTAGGTTTTATGATTTCGGGACGATGGAAGCTCTACTACTTTGAAAGATTTCATTCCAATCTGGAGCGAAGGATATATGACAGATATTGGCCTTTTTTCTGGAAAGAGGAGCGCAGAGCGAGCTGTGGTCATGATGTGGGATAGATAATCTTCGTTGGGTACCTCTTCTGGAGCTAAGAGCGGGAAATAAATTGTTTGTCGGCTTCTTCTTTCCAAGTACTGGCTGCCGACCAGCCATGGAGGGTGTTGCCTTCTGGGGCAAGGTCCGGGATTTTGACCAATCCCCTCCTGACGAAGACAGACTGGCGACCGGTCGAAACGCGGCGTCGGGTCGCGCACCGTCACACGCCTTTTTGTAGCCATTCTTTTCTATTTTGCAACGGCGAGCACCTGTGCTCGGAGTTTTCATCCATGTCGTCTTTTCGCCCTCTTGCTTGTCGTCTGTCCTGCTTTCATTCAACTTCCATATGCTTTCTTTCGACCCGAAACCAGCCTTCGACGGTAAAGAGGGTTCATACACCAAGACACTGCATTTCGAACGAACGGTCGAAACTCGTCTGTCTTGGTGTATGAAGTTACTATGAAGTTTGAACACCTTTTTTTTGAGAAATCTCTCGTTCACCCTTTTGATTAGCCATTTTCTTTCTTTTTTTTTTGTTTTATAAAAAGGCTAATTCTTTTAAGCCCAACCAATTCAATTACCTGTCAAATCTGGACAGGACGGCCTTTCAGGCCTTTTTTTATTGTCATTATAGTATTACGGGGAACCCCGTAGCAGCCAT
>BFEA01000064.1:1733648-1748597 GCA_003427395.1 Chara braunii
ATTAGAGAAGGAACTGAAAGAAGCTACCGATAGAGAAAAAGAGATAAAGAGTAGAACAGCCAGGCTTGAAACGTTAGCGGCTGACAAGGCTGAGTTAGAGGGCATGGACGACTCTGGAATGAATGAGCCCATGAAAGTGTTGAGGAACAACATGTTGTCCCTGCATGCGCACGTAGACAGCAGGTTGACTTCATGCAGAGCACTTTGGACCAGATTCCGGACATTTTGACAAGACCAGGATTTAGGCCACCAACACAATCGCCGTTGCCGTTATCGGCGATGTCAGGCCCCTTTTCGGTTCAAGCTGGCACACAGCCAAATGGCACATCTGCAGCAGCTGCACAGACTGTTGCATCTTCTTCTTCGGGTCCAGTGGTGATAGCTACTCCACCACAACAACCTGTTCAGCAATCTGGACAGCCGCAAGGTCAATGGTATCCCAAGACCCCAATGAAACCGCCTCTTACCTTCTCAGGCGAGAGAAAGGACGAGGAACTCAACACATGGTTGAGAACGGTCCCGGTTTGGGTGAAGGCAAAGAGGACCTTGCCTGAGGACGAAGTGGTAACTGCGGCGTCTTACCTAGAGGGTAAGGCAGCCAAATGGTTAGATGGTGTAGTTGTGAAGGCCGGGTACGGGCGACGCATGGCGGACTGGGCTAAGTCTTTGACTTTAGACTAATTCATGGAAATGGTAGAAGCTCGATGGCATTAACAAACTTGACCAACGTAAGTTCAGGTCAGATAGGGAGCTTACAACTACCGTGGAGAGCCTGATCCTCGTCCCAGGTATCAACTACAGCGACCAGTTCTTGTTGACTACGTTTGTCAGATGTCTTCCAGAGAACATGAGGAACTTATTAACCAGTGAGGCACGCACCGAGTACCACTCGTTTGAGACATTGTCTAGGAAAGCCTTAGACTTAGAGGCCACACTAGGCAATGCTCAACCCACCTCAGGGAATGACTCAAAGAAGAAGAGTCCTCAGGAGTGGAAGAAGAAGGGGGCGAAGTTGATGATGGTGGAGTCCGATGGGACTCAAACTGATATCGATGAGCTCTCTGACCTGATGGACTACTCAGAGTATGACGGCGAGGAGGTAGCTGAGGGTAGCACCCTCGCCGCGGTGGTAAAGACTAAGGCAGCAGGCCGAGGGAAGGGCCAACCTAGGAGTCAAGGTAAGGCCGCCTCCAATCAGACCAAACAGGCTGACTGGGTTAAGGCAGGTCTTGATCAAGACGTGTGGCACGACCGCCGAACGCGTGGTGCTTGTATCAACTGCGGTGAATACGGACACACCCAGTACAAGTGCCAGAACGCTAAGGTCACGCAAAAGATACCTCCTAAAGTGGGGGCATCTTCTTCCCAGGCTTCTAGCTCGGGAAACGCGTAGGGCCAGTGGAAGTAGTAGCAGCTTCTACTCAAGATGAAGTGGGCATGATACCCTCCTCACTTCATGACAAGGCCGAAGCTAATGACTCCTTAGTCACCCCGCAGACGCATCTAGACCAAACTATGCTCTATACGTTAGATGTGTCTGAAGCCTTAGAAGACTTAGAAGGCGAATGGTCAAACAAGGACCCTCGCGAGTCTTGGGTGGCGCTGAAGAAGGGTCCTAGAGGGGAACATTTCGTGGTGGAAGTGGATGTAGGAGGCCACAAATGTGGTGCCTTCATAGGCATCGGATCCACACGAAATTATATAAGTCGCGACTGTTTGGAAAGGCTGCACCTACAGGACCGGGTATGACACCTTAGTAGACCAGTAGCATTTACTTTGGCCAACAAGGAGAGCATGATAGTGACGGACTACATCAAGGACGTAGTCTGTACCTTCTCCTATGGAGGAGGTGAGCTTAACCATAAGACCTCGTTCTTGGTTAGCGACGACTTGCCATTTAATATGTTGTTAGGCATGTACTACCTCCAAGTTGCTAAGCCCCAGTTCGATTGGGATAAGAAGGTGCTCAAACACAAGTTGCCCGATGGCCGAACTATCAGATTGACCAAGTTCAAGGCCAGTAGTATTATAGATACCTATGGCTGCTTGTGCGCATCCGCGTTTTACCACTACTATAAGCAAAACCAAGAGGAGGGTATGTACCTTGTTTATGTCTCTGAGAAGGGGGAGGCCGTTAAAACACCCCCAGAGATAGAACGCGTCGTTGCTAAGTTCCCTGATCTGTTCAAGGAGCCCACAGGAGTTGTTGATAGGGAAGTCGTCCACGCTATAGAAATCATTCCAGGGAGTAAGACCCCAAAGGGAAGGATCTATAGGACGGCCCCTGCCGAGTTAGATGAACTTCGAAAGCAACTCAAGGCGCTAACAGAGAAGGGATGGATTCGGCCTAGTACTTCCCCTTACGGATCACCCGTGTTATTCGTACCGAAGAAGGGGGGTACTCTGAGGATGTGCATTGACTATAGAGGCCTCAATGCCATCACTGTGAAGAACGCAGAGCCTCTACCTCGCATAGACGACCTATTGGATAGGGTGCAAGGATGCAAGTACTATAGTAAGATAGACTTGAAATCCGGATATCATCAGATCGCAATAAGACCCGAGGACCAACACAAGACAACTTTTCAGACGCGTTATGGTCTGTATGAGTTTGTAGTGATGCCCTTTGGTCTTTGCAATGCGCCGGGTACATTCCAGCACGCTATGAATCGGATCTTCCATGACCATTTAGATAAGTTTGTCGTGGTCTATCTAGACGACATTCTGATCTTTACTAAGTCTGCCGAGGAGCATGCACAACATGTTGAGACGGTACTTTCACTCCTTCGACAGCACAAGTATAAGGTCAACTTAGAGAAGTGTGAATTTGGTCGCACTAAGATACTATACTTGGGTCATGAAGTATCCGCGGAGGGAATTAGGCCGGAAGATGCGAAGGTGGCTAGTATTCGAGACTTGCCACGACCTCAGACAGTCACTGAGGTCAGATCATTCTTAGGAATGTGCGGCTACTATAGAAACTTCGTTAAGAACTATTCTACAATCGCCTCACCTTTGACTGATCTAACTCGACTTGCCACACCGTGGGACTGGAGTGACGAGTGCGAGGGTGCTTTCAAGAGATTGAAGCATGCACTCATGAATCATGAAGTTCTCATGGTTCCCGATCCACAAAAGCCATTCATAGTGACCACTGACGCAAGCCAATATGGCATTGGCGCAGTGATGGCTCAGCAGGATGGGAAAAAGTTGAGACCGATTGAGTACATGAGTAAGAAGATGCCATCGAAGAAGTTGGCTAAGTCCACCTACGAAAGGGAACTNGAGTACATGAGTAAGAAGATGCCATCGAAGAAGTTGGCTAAGTCCACCTACGAAAGGGAACTCTACGCTCTCTACAAGGCACTTGTCCATTGGAGACACTTCCTTTTGGGAAGGTTCTTCTATCTGAGGACTGATCATCAGACCCTCAAATGGATCAAGACTCAACCGGCTCTTTCTGATGCACTCAAGCGATGGATTGAGGTCATAGATCAATATGACTTCAAGCTCGAGTACCTGAAGGGAGAGTACAACAAGGTTGGTAGCTAGTTTCTGAATTTGGCGTATCTAATGAAGTAACTCAATCATTGGTGGGAGCCTATCAAGAAGACCCTGTCACGATGGACATCATCCGTAAACTTCAGGCAAAAGACAAGGCCACGGAAAGTGAGTTTGTGATGGTGGATGGGTTAATCTATCTTGAGAAGGCCGGAATAAAGAGATTGGTAGTTCCATCTAGTGAACCTTTGCGTAGTTTGTTTTTAGGAGAATGCCATGACGCAACGGGACACTTTGGCTACAAGAAGACGAGTGYTAACCTAGTACAAMKATTTTGGTGGCCTGGTATGTTTGATGACGCCAAGAAGTATGTTGAGACCTGTCAGGTCTGTCAGCGGGACAAGCCGCGAACTCAAGCACCGCTTGGGTTATTGAAGCCTTTTCCTATTCCTGATGGTCAAGGACTGAGTGTTTCCATGGATTTCATGGACACCCTAGTGACCAGCAAGAGTGGTAAGAGGCACATTTTCGTCATCATTGACAGATTCACCAAGTACGCTAGAGTAGTACCAATGCCAGAGACAGCCAGGACGGAATACGTCATCAAGTTGTTCAAGGACAACTGGGTAAGGGACTTTGGTTTACAAAAAACCATCATTAGTGACCGAGACGTCCGATTCACAAGTGAGCTGTGGAAGAAGACTGCGGAACAGATGGGCAGTCAACTTCAGATGACTTCAGGGAATCATCCCGAAGCCAACGGACAGGCCGAACAAATGAATAGAGTTGTACAGCACTTGCTGAGGCACTACATCAAGCCCAGCCAGGATGACTGGGATGAGCAGTTACCTCTCATCACCAGCCTGTACAACAATGCTATACATAGCAGTACCGACATTAGTCCTAACCAGCTGCACTTAGGATGGAAGCCTAGATCAGCACTAGACGTCCTCCTACCTGAAAACCGACCCGCTGCAACTCCAGGCACACTTGAATACGGTGCGCAATATGAGAAGTTGCTGCAAGAGGCTGTTGAACATATGAAGAAGGCTCAGCAAGCCATGATTGCTTATGAGAATCAACATCGCAGACAGCCCACATTTCAGGTAGGGGAACGTGTCTGGGTCAAGGCTAGTGAGTTAGGACAGGAGTTCGGAATATCTCGCAAACTAATGCCTCAGTACTTTGGTCCCTGGGAAGTCTTGGATATAGTGGGAGATGAGTTGGATGGTCCCACATATGTCATTCGTGTCCCTGGACACCTACGCACTCACCAAGTTTTGCCTCAAAGCTTGCACCTTTTGCTGAGACTGATCAATTCCCTTCCAGAAGATCGATGCTGCCCCCAACCATGGATGGACAAGTCGACATCGACGACATTGTGGATCACAGGGATATGCCTGTTCCGAAGCCGCTGGGTCGAGGAAGACCTCCTAAACCCAAGAGGGAGTACCGGATCAGATTCAGGCATCATACGGATCCTAAAGAAGATCGGTGGTTTACCTGGGAGGAACTGATGGAAACAGCTCCTCAGGTGATGGCAGATTATGAACGGAAGCTAAAAGGGAAGGCACCTGCGAAGTAAGCATCTCAGCGGACTTTCGAAGCTAAGGGGGATGGAATGTGAGGATTGAGCCCTCAAGTAGGGGCCTTGCCATGATGCACATGTTCTGCGCTAAGGCCCCAGCAAGCCTAGTGCCCGCCCTAAGTGAAGGCGGGCCAGCAAATCAACAAGAGCCCTCTACGCCAACATCTCACGAAGTGGGGTCTATACAGTTGCAGCACGCCAGTTGGTTGGAGTGCACCGAGTCTCGGATTTCAGCAAATGCTGAAATGCCCAGGGCCTCTAAGTTAGTTAGGCCCTGGGCACTCGAACGTGAGGCCGACAATGCACGCTGGGTAGAGAGGCCGAAAATGCCAAAGGGRAATCGGCCCACTATCTGAATCTGGCCGCAGGCCTTGATGACAGAGGCGCAACTGCATTGCTCCGGGGCCCAACTGTATCGGGTAGGCTTCAGCCTCTGGGTCCCGGTCACAGGCTGAAGGAAGGCCGCCCACACGCTGCACTGGCATATAGGCAAGCAGGGCGTGTGGGCAGGGATCTTGGCCAATGCTGGCATTGCAGGCACGCTGCGCGGATGCATGTGTGCTGCGCTGTGCAGAGCAGCGCTGCGCTAAGGTGGAGCAGGCCAGCGCTAGGCGGTAGGGCGCTGCCTGCATGCAAGGCACTGGCGGCCATAGCCGGGCCGCATGAGGGTGCAGAGAGGTGAAGTGCGAAGGTGGTCTTCGGAGGTGAAGGACGCTGTGTGGGTAACAAGGGAGAGTGAGGGGAAGAGGACACGTACCTGGTGAAGGTGGAGGTCGGCATTGGTGTTGACATCATCACTCGCTGGTAGTCAAGTTGTCTGGTTGCTGTTCATTGNGGGGAAGAGGACACGTACCTGGTGAAGGTGGAGGTCGGCATTGGTGTTGACATCATCACTCGCTGGTAGTCAAGTTGTCTGGTTGCTGTTCATTGCTGTAGTTGTAGTATAGGCTGTAGAGTAGATGGGGCGCCTGGCGCCATTCACAAGAGAAAGCTACATTTGGGTTATGCTGTTGGTGTTGGCCTGTTGGGCATGGACATTGACTCACGATTCTTCTGTATCATGCTCAATTGGATGGTTACTCGGTTCCATGTGCTATCTGCTTTGGCTTTGACTACTTGGACTTCAGTGTGATTTTGCATTCTGGATTTCTGTGCTTCGTCCATACTCATGTTCCTTGCAATGCTCTCTGGATTTCTGTGCTTCGTCCATACTCATGTTCCTTGCAATGCTCTCTCTCTATAATAATTTATTAGACAACCCCAAGTTTTTTATTATGAATAATTCATTACCTTTTATTAGTTTTTTTAACTTTTTTAAGTTTTTTTTAAAGCTTTTTATAGTTTTTGACTTTTAACTCAAGTTTGGTTAGGAATTCTGACATGACTCTGAGGCAAAAGTGGTTTGCATTGTTATTCTGCATAACGTACTTTTTTTTCAGATTTTTTTTTTTTTTTTTTTTAATGGTCCAGACATTTTCCGGACCTGTCCAGACATCCGGACTGTCCGGATCCCCCCATGTCCGGAGGTCCGGAAATGTCCGGAATTCAGGACGTCTGGAAACTACCGGACACGGGGCCGGTTCCATGTCCGGAAATGTCCGGGTCCGGCGTAGCCATGGTTCTTTCTTACTTCGGAGTGAGAAGTTGAGAATCATACAAATCCAAAAAAAAAAAAAAAAAAAAGACATGCATGTTGGTGATATATGGGTGATATCAACTGATATTCCTTTCTCCATTGACACACCAGAAGGGACATGAGAGAGGACGATAGATGCTTGGATTCGTTTTTGAAATTTTGATCCTTATGGCTGTGCATGATTATTCCACAAAAACCAGCAAGGGGCTCCTTGCAGTTGCTCGCTGACTTATGAACTCACCTGTAGAATCCCACTGTAGTCACTAGACGCTAACCTTGACTTGATGTAGCTGTTCCAGCAGATGCAGCTCAATTTTGAAGTTGATGCCATCTCAGCAACAGGGTAGTGAATGTCCACACGATCATTAACGACTGTGTTGTATTCGAAGATCTTAATCCTCCTGCAAACTCCGGCGGTTGCAAAGTACTCTTCATCTCTATCAAAGCTAATGGAGCATACCATGTTGGATGTGTTCAGCAGATCACCATGTCGCAGTGTCGCCTTCACGTTAAACTTACTGTAGCGAGCAAATTTACAAAGACAATCGAAGAAGCTTCCCAACCAATCCCGATCTTGTACTTCAAATTGTGGCTGACCGATAGCCGTGGAAGTCAGAGCAGTCGTCAGTGGACCCTCTGCCGGTTGTTGATTGGCAGACGAAAGAACGGGTGCCTCTCCTGCAGCAGGCTGCCTCTGCTCCAATTCTTTCAGACATACTCTGCTGGGCTCCGCCACCGCTGATCCCACCTCCTTCCCTTCCGCCGTATCGCGTCCACCTTGTTGTTCTGATGCTTGCCTCATTGACAGATAAATTTTCTCGAGATGCTCGAAGTTTCTCATGACGCGGGCACTCTTGGTCACCAGCCTTCCACCACGACTGAACTTCTCCCCCTCCACATCCTCCTCCTCCCTTGGTCGTTTAGTGGCAGCATTGTTACTGCCATTACACCACCTTTCAAAGCTGAAAGAGGTATTGCTGTCCAAGGGCGCATCAGCATCGCCGCCTTCTTGTGGTGCACCCCCCAGCTGCTGTGCGTTTTCATTCCCTCTGTGGCTGTCCATACCTGGTCTTACCTGATGCCCACTACCTTGCTCGTCAAGCGCTTGCGGACCGTATTGACGAAGACATTTTTGCCGGCACTGTACTTCGTTGAGGTCGGCCGTTAGTCTTGAGATGTCTGCCACAAGCAGAGAGGCCTGGCTCTGCTTCGTTCTCTGAGAATGCAGTAGAAAGTTCTGCAGCACCTCCAGTTCACTTTCCTTCTCCTCAATCTTGATGACAGCCTGGCGCTCTCTCAGTGCCTCCTCAACCTCAGTAAGCAAGTCGCATAAGAGAACCTCTGAGACTTTTGGTCTTGAGTCAGGTTCAGGATGCAGAAGCCATAACGTGAATGCCGCTTCCTTTGGTCGCTCCGACAGGAACCAGGGGGGAAGAATCCTGTGTCTCAGGTGTGCCATAATTCTCATTCTCAGCTGTGGGCATGAGATTGGGCAGAACAGCTAATCGGAAGAAACCACAGATTCAATCAACCGCCAACCCCAGACACCACAAACCAACCACAACGGCAAAGCAAGCACATAAAATGAGAAACAGCTAGAGCTCCAAACCAAATTTCACTGCACATCCACAAATGACGACTGTGGAGCCGCCATGACAAGCCACCATGCAGCTCAAGGACGCAACAGCTGAAGTTTGTTGGCCTCCAACAACAACACAGTCAAGCACATAAATGAGAACAGCTAGAGCTCCAAACCAAATTTCCTTGCACATCCAAAAATGACGACTGCCGAGCCGCGACAGGCCACCATGCAGCTCAAGGACGCGACAGCTGAAGTTTGTTGGCCTCCAACAACAACACAGAAGGACATCAACATCACGGCAACATTGGGCTACACGGAGCAACAAGCGGTATCCTAGCGTTTAGGGTTTTATCAGGCAGCTGCCCGGGGCAGACTGAGAGGGAAGGAGCTGCTCTGTTTTCTGCATGTTTTTCAAGGGTTTTATCAGGCAGCTGCAACGGCGGCAGACTGAGAGGGAAGGAGCTGCTCTGTTTTCCGCATGTTTCTTAAACCACCAGTACATGGCGCCGGCCTTGCAGAAAAGAAAATTGTTGCCACAATCAAAAAAGTCGGGGCTGGCACGCCGTTGATAAATTTATCCATGGCCGGCGTCGCATTTTGCGCCTGCGGAACTCGCAGTGAGGCATCTGCAGCCGACGTATGGCCGTGTACTGGTGGTTTAAGGGGGACCGGAGCAGGATGGACAAGGGTATTGACCTCAAGCATGCGCACAGTGTCAGTAAATCCTTCCTAGGGAAGAAATCAATCTGTCAGGACTCCCAAGCTGTAACATGGGGGGGCGTCAAGAGTGGGTCCCATCGTGTTCTTCTGACTTGCAGGTCGAATAGGAACTGGACCGATACTGCCCAGAATGGCTAAGGAGCCGTATCCATGAGGCCCCATTTCTCGCCCCCCACACACGCACACAAAGAAAAACGACACCAAACAAAGGATACTTCTACTCCGGGGTGAAAGCCCCACGACGGGCGAACATCATGCCAACAGTCCATCATCTGCCTCCGACCCCCAGGCACCATGAATCAACCAGAACAGAAAGCATTGACATGAATGAGTGAGTGACAGCTAGAGCGACAACCTGAATTTCGCTGCACATCCAACAACAAGAGAGCAAACACAGCATACTCCTCCCCAAGGGAAGTGCGCAAGACGGGCAAACATCATGCAGACAATCCATCTCAGATTCCCAATAATTCGCACCCAACAACATGCATACAGCCTACCAGACCTTCCCAGCTTGACAGGACAATCAGCAGGGAAGGAAAAGTCTAAGACCGTAAGGCCGCTGGACTGCACGCCAGACATCCCATATAATATAAGATGGGATGATGACACCGTCTGAACTTCCAGGCGACTGGCAGCTCAAGCGTTTCGCTTGGGATCTGATCAACACTACACTTCATGCCTCCAGGCTCAGGCTTTGTTTATCGAAGTGTTGGTACTTGACCGTGCCTCCAGGCTCAGGCTTTATTTATCAAAGTGCAGGTACTCGACCTATCAATTTTCATTACCAAGCGGGACTAGATTCACAAGGGACTAGATTCACAAAATTTCGTCCTTCGGGACATCCGTTAAAATTGGAATGATACACAGAAGATTAGCATGGCCCTTGTGCAAGGATGACACACATAAACTGAGAAACGGTCCAAAAAAAAAAAAAAAAAGATTCACAAAATTTGAAGATACAGTGGTCTCATCTCCAGCACCCATCACCTGCCAGTGCCTTTTCGAATTACCTTCATCATGAACTACTCCAGTTCCTCCTCCCCAATAATGAGCATGAAAGTTCTTGAAACTGACATTCCCACGAAGAGCATCCAAGATGATAACCAGTTATCGAACAAAAGGACCGACGAAATTACTGACCACCATGAGGATACAAAACCGATACCCGGAAAAGGTCTGCTGGGCGAGACGAACTGGAACAAAGAGGGAGAACGAGAGGGATCCAGGGCAGTCGTGAACGTTCACAGGGCTACAAACTACAACAGGACAAGCAGAGGAAAAACTGTGCACGACAATGGCTGAGAACAAGCACACAGACATGGCTGAGCGACGACCACACTGGCTCACTGAGAAGGGGGGATGACTTGAGTTGCCTTTTGGAAATGGATCGGACTGCTGGAGATGAGAGGTAGAGAGCATGTGCGTGGGCATTTTCCCTGCGAGTCCGCGATGAAACAGCCATTACCAGCACTCGGTAGCTCGTTGAAGAGCTACATAGTCGATCATAAGGACCCGATAGGTGCACGTCATCACAAGAAAAAGAGCTGTTGAAGAGCTGTTGCATCAGACATCTAGATGACAGCTGGCAGCACCCTTCTTTTTTTCTTTTTCCTTTTTTTTTCCCAGATGACAGCACCCTACCATCACCATCCGTGGTTTTGTAGACAGTTAAAAAAAAAAAGGAGAGGGGAGAGAGAGGGGTCCATAGGGTTGGCCGGAACTACAATGCGTTTGGCAAAATGGTCAGCAAACAGCAAAACAAACCTCAAAAAATAAAACTCCAAGACTATAGATGTCAGAAGCAAGGGACGGCTGGCAGCCGGTTTCTTCCTCTGGACTCATGTACCAGCCATGCTCTGCCATGTCTAATGCTTCCATGTCTGCATGCGGGCTAGATGCGTCTTGGTCTTCGTCTGAAGTGCCTCCAGATAGATCTTTTCCTCTCCGTCCCTCGCTCGGAGTTCCCGGATCTCCTGTTCTTAACAGCTCTTGGGATCCATCCGACCCTGACACCTCCCAAACCTCCCGGTAGCGTTTTCGGAACGCTGCGCCAGACTCTTCCTGGGATTGATGCCTTGACCTGGCTTCCTTCATGCTTCCTTCTGCGATTCCCTGCCATGATACTCCACGCTTTCTTCCATTTTCTTTCTCTCTTTCAGCACTTCTTCCCGATAATCTTATTCCCGATCCTTCCCTCCTTTGCCCACTTTCAACTGGACATCTTGCACTACCCGTTGCCATCGCCAGAATGCCCGCCCTGCCCTCTACTGGATCGCGCACTGAATGAACCATAGTTAATTCCTTCCTAGTTTCCACTGACGGTTCCCCGCTGTACGCCCTGGACGAACCTCCTGAACCTGTAGTACCCCGTTCCGAGCTGCTGGCCAATGTGCTTGCACACTCCACCAAACTGACTCTATGAGCAGAGGAGATGGCAAACGCCGATGGGCGCAGATGCCGTAGCATCACTTGATGTGAATGAGCGTCCTTCACCATCTCGACGACCTGTTTGAATATGTGAAGGCTCTCCACACGGTCAATCTCCCATCCTGGCCGCAAGAGCCACTGTCGAAGACACATATCACTGTTGCATTCCCCCACTCCAACATTGAGCGTGGGCTCTTCAACCTCAATCATTGAAGCAACCGGACCTCCTCTGCCCGTCTTGTCAGATTCCATCATTTTATCTCTAGCTAATCCTGTATCACCCTCGGTCTGCGATGGCACAGCCGCCATTTCCACCTCCACACTGTCATTACCCCGCCTTATCATCTCTGCAACAGCAATCTTCTGCAGTTCCATCCGGTCATCCCTACACTCCCTTCCCGCCTCCTGGTCATTTACATTCAACTCTATCCCTTTCTCTCCCCAGCAGGTTCTCACCGCTCCCACCAAACCTTTTGCTGACGTCTCTCCCAAATCTCCATGCACACTCAGTGTAGCAGACCTGGACCTCGTATTGATCCTGCCTAACAAACACCGGTTAGACTCGCCAGGTCCCTCAGCGAGGGATGTGAAAGGTTTTGTCCCCAACAGCATCCCTACAGATGCAGAGTTGTGCGCAGTGACCTTTGGCGGACTTGGATGTTGTTCATCCGTAATGATACCAGAGGATATACGAGGACTGAAGAGACCGTGACTCGGCTGCTGTTCTTGCTCTTGGTGCTGAGGCCGCTGCTGCAGCACCTGTCGCTCAGCCCGCTGCCGCACCAGCTGGGGCTGCTGCAGTTGCTGCTGAGGTTGCTGCACCTCTTGCTGAGGTTGCTGCACCTCTTGCTGAGGTTGCTGCACCTCTTGCTGAGGTTGCTGAGGTTGCTGAGGTTGCTGAGGTTGCTGAGGTTGCTGCGACTGCTGTCTCCACTGCCTCAGATTCCCCACATCAGAAGCAACAATCTCTGCCTTCTCATTTCCCTCTTTTTCTCCTGCTTCCCCCTCGTCATCAATATCGTAATACTCACCACCATTGTCATCACCATCTTTCATTCTCTCACAATGCTCCAATGCATTTCTTGAAAAAGACTGGACCCCTGGTGCATCTGACTGTCGCTGAAACATTTGCCCCATGTGAGGAGCAGACGCATGCATGGGCATCGCAGGACCGGGCCCGATCAGCGCCTGATGTGACAATAACAATGGGAGTTGCGCGGGTGGCCGCTGAATTGTTCGTTGTTGCTGCTGCGCATGGGCTTGCACCTGCTGCCAGTGCTTCATCAGGATTTCTTCACGTTGACGCTGACTCTGCTGCATCAAGTGTAGCTGGGCTTCTCTGACCACCTCTTGCCCTCGATCCTGCTGCCCTACCTGGGGTTGCAACCGTCCCCAATGGTGGTGATGCTGTTGCTGGACTCTCAATTGCATTGTCAGATGATGCAGGCTGGCTTCTTGCTCAGAAAGCTGTTCACGATCAATAAGCGGAGAACTTACTTCAGGAAGTTGTTTACCAGCCTGATGCTGCTCTGAGGGCAAGGGCAGCTTGCTCATGTGCGGTGAACTGGGTTGATGGTGATCGGTCGATGGATGCGTCACAAAGGGTGGAGATATCATCTGCTGAGACAAAGGTGGGGCAGCAGGGATCGGATTCAACAGGTGCCGCGGAGTTGTCAGATTGCCAACCGTGAGATGACTGAGTTGTTGAGAGCCCGCACGATGCATTACTTGCTGGTGGCTCAGCTGCTGTGTTATGCCTTCAGAGCCTGCACTTTCCTGCTCCATTCTCTGACAAATGAGAGCTGGCGGCGTCAGAGAAGGGATCATAACTCCTCTTTCCCCCAGCATATGAGGCAGTGCCGGCTGAACCCCCTGCATAAGGCCTGCCAAGTCCTGAGGCATTCCAAGCCCCGGTGAGACCACAGCACTCTGTGAAGCCAAGCGTGCCAACACTCTGCCTGACGTCACAGCCCCACCACTACTTGCCCCCGATGCATGCTCTACAAACCGAGGCGCCTCTGGCACGCAAAGCTGAGGGACCATTCCAGTCGAAGTCCATCCATACGTCGGTGCTGATCCTGCCGCCACTCTTCGTTGAAAGTCCTGCTGCATGGCAGCAGAGTTATGCGATGGCGTCTGCACAGGCACGCACAGATGCTCATCACCTACAGCAATAGGAGCCGAAGTACCAGCACTTCCAAGCAAAGCCACTTTTTCCTTGCCAGCACCAAGAACAACTGGAGGATCTTCCACAAACGCAGGCCTCCCACCATCTGCTGACAAGGGCGGTGTGCTCGAGTCCCCTCCATTGCTGCGATCCCCTTCACTTGTAGACATGGTTCGCACGCCCGCACAATCATCGCTGTCATGTTGCTCTCCAAAAGAGCTAACTCCTGGAACAGACCCTGCCACCAACACTGGCAGTGTCTGAACCAGCTTCCCCTTCGGTATTCCTTCAGAAGCACCTGAGCCTGAATTGCCTCCCACAGACGCGGTTCTATCTCTTCCAGATCCCATCACTTCCCCAGAGAGGGACCTGTTCCCCACCGATTGTGACTGAGACCTTCCATTGTCCGCGGATTCTCTCGCCTCAACTGATGTGTTCATTCCCGCAGGAGATCCCGTATCCTTGGCTGACCTTGTCAGCCCACACGATGATCGTGTTCTATCCGTCAAACTGTCAGGCTCCTCGAAGCGTCCTTCATTTGCTAAAGCGCGTGCTGGACATCCTGCTGGTTGCTGCTCCCTTCCAGATGTTCTGTTTGTTTGTTTCTGAGTCTGCAAAATCAGTTCCAAACAATTCAAAACAACACAGCTTACCATTTGTGTGGGCTTGACCACTTCGCTGCTACTTTTGACATGGGCATTCGATGTTCAAACGGCAACGACGACAATACACCCATCCCTTCCACTTCAAATCATTCATTTTCATTCCCTTCTTGGACCCTATCGCTTATCCAAACCTATCCGATTCATTTCCATCATGCTCTCATCCCATCCTGTTGCATCCCTGCACCCATCACGCCATCCACTAACTCAGTCACACATTCATACATCTGTTTGCTTTCTTAATTCACTCGCTTTACGGCTCAACCTAAGCATGTAATATTGACATCAACATACATGTAAAGCGCAAGGTAGGGACAGCACCATGCCCCAGTCCAAAGACCCATGCCAGGAACTTCCTGCCTCTCCAAGAGACCACTAATTTCAGGCCTAGAACGAGGAGTTCTTGTGTGTCTGCAGCCTTAAGCCACCACTACATCCAAGCCTGTTTTTGCCAACCCTGATTTTCACTGCGCACCAGGGTTGCACCGGTGCCGACCGCCGACCCCGACCGCCGACCGTTTTGCCCCGACGGTCGGCGGTCCGCCGACCAGTCAGAAAACAACCATCCACTGATTTTTTTCAAATCTGAGTTGGGGGCTGTACTGCGCTTGCTGAGTACAGCCCAAATCCGCTGAGAAACTTTTAGGGATGGGGGGGGGATGG
>BFEA01000064.1:1799668-1817287 GCA_003427395.1 Chara braunii
ATATCTCTTTGCAAGTGCTTTCATTTCTTTCGCAATTTGGTGGCATTGTCTTTCATTGTGAATTGCACTTGGGAAATGACCAGGATCGTAACATTTATCATTAAATAAGTTTTATTGATTAAATAATTCGTAATTCTAATTCTTATTACGAATTGTTGAATTGTTTATGGGAATTTATATTTCTGTTTTGATTAGGAGTCTACAGTCCATCAGTGGGACAGGGGACTGTACGTGCATTGTATGATTGTTCTACCCTTGTTTCCACTCTCTCTACCCTCCCCGTATTCTGTGACCACCGGGACCTCTCAAGTACCGCACCAGTTCACATTGATGTCGATGGAACAGGACACCGGGGCACTGCCACGGCGCAGTGCCAGGCTCGCAGTTCGTGCCCGCCCTGTGGTACCTCCAAGACCCAAGAGACTCAGCAAGCGGAAGACTCCAGCAGCATCAAGTACAACATTGACGGTACCAGACACCACCGGAGTTCTTCCCGCATGCCCGGTCCGAGGGGCCAGTGAGCCGTTGGCTGACTATCTCGGGCGGCTACAGGTATTTACAGATGTCGTAGCTGCCGCCAATGCTCAGCAGGAGGCAGCAGAGGCAGAACGTCAGCAGTTGGCCAATGAGGCGGCAGCCCAAGCTCAGCAGACGGCTGAGGCCGACGCAGCGGCACGAGACCAATGGAATGCCGCCAGCACGCAATCCCTGATTCGTAATGAGAATCAGTGGACAACAATCCTCGAAGGCATGATCTTTGTGCCTTCGGAAGAGCAGGCACATCCAGCACCGGCGGAGGCGGAGAGGACTCACCTGGCTAACGTGATGTTGACGATGATGCGAGCGATCATGTGGAACAATACGATGTTAGAGGTGCAAATACACGAGGGCAGACAGCTGCGACAGATTCGGCAGAAGGATTCTGCAGCCTTATCAGTTGCTGTTCGCACTACCGCCACACATCAGCAACAACAGCAACAACTGTTGAACACCACCACCGCACGCGTCAGCAGCATCGAGGCTAAGACCTCAGCAGCGCCAGGCTGCACGACAGACGAGACGAAGCAGCTCAATGGGCGCATCGATCGCGTCGTCAATCTCATCGGCGGTGTTTCCAATGAGCCGGACACGATCAGCAGCACGGTGACCGCCATCAAGATAAACATCACCAAGCTGCAGACGAGACCGGACGCCACTACGAAGAACTACAAGATGCCGCACTTCAACATCAGCAAGTTCGACGACCACAACAAGACGGACGCTTTGGCATGGTGGCAACGTTTCCTCACGGAAGCATCATGCCGCACTGTCCCGGACGACTATCTGATGAAGGCGTTATACTTACAGCTGATTGGAGGAGCGCAGGCATGGATGAACCATCTGGCGGCTACCCACACATGCACCATCGCCGAACTTCACACGCACATTACGTGGAAGGATTTCGAGAAGCTATGGTTCACCCGTTTCATGGTCCGCAACATCGTGAAGGCGGCCATGAACGAAGTGTATACCTGCTCTCAAGGGAATACGCCAACTCGAGACTGGACAACCAAGTGGCAGAAGATAGTGACCACGCCAGGCTTCGATTTGAGTTTCACCAATCAACGATCCGAGTTCTTCTCGCGATCGTGCGCAGGACTACGATCGGCACTCGGCAACGAGTACGAGTACGATTCATTCCAGGCCATTCTGGATCGCGCAAACTTGGTCATCCAAACGGATGACAAGGCCACAAACGAACAGCAGTCCCAGCCACATTATGTGGCTAAGCATGGCTATCAACGTCCGACACATAACAATGTCGTGATTTCGGAAGAAACAAACGATCTCCACGTTGCAGCAGCATCCTCGAGTGATGGAGGAATTGTAGCAGCGCTCCCGCCGAAGCGTCCCAAGAGAGTTCGAAAGAACAAGGCGACACAAGAGACGACATCGACGGGGACTGGGCCGCAACCATGGACGACTTACAAGATAACCACGGATGTCTACGACCTCCGTCAAAAGTGCGGATACTGCCTTTGGTGCAACGACATCATGCATTTGACCGCACAATGCCCCGAAAAGGGCACGGCACGTGTATCCCGTCCAGCAAACTCGGGAAACTCAGTTACGCAAGGAGAGGGGCGACGTCTCTCCTCACTCCGCCGGAACCGGTTGCCTTGCTAGCAATCGATGTCACTACCGGGGAGCATGCGTTAGTCACTGATTCTCGTGCCACGTACGAGGATTATGCCGCCCAGCTGGTACCACCACTAGACCAGCCAACCCCCGTGCACTTAGATTGCGTATGAGCAACCTGTACACCGTCGGCAAGTGATCCGGTCAATTCGCCACTGATTTTCGAGGACTCGATGGCGTGGTCAAGACTTGAGGAGCTTGACCCGCTCACGAGAGAGGACTTCGCTTGGATGCCTCTACCCTCGACCGGAACCTTGCCAAGGCCGCATTGCAACGCGTTGATGGCAACTCTACGCTCGTATTTGCATGCTACAGTACCAGCTCCGTTGACAGACGACGGAGTAACGGTTGTCGATCTCCGCTCCTATCTTGTGAAGATTGACCGCGAGTACGCCACCCAAAGGTACGCCGAAACCGACGCACCTTTGCTCTATATCCGCATTCAAATCGGAAAGGCAACCTGTAGTGCCTTGATTGATTGCGGAGCGTCTCGCAACTTTATGAGCCAAGCCTTTATGGCCCGCGCAGGTCTTGGCCCGCGCGTTCGAAGGAAGACGCAACCTACGCAAGTTACACTCGCGGACGGCCGCACGCAAAAGTCAATTGACCGATGCGTTGACGGCGTTCCRGTCTACTTTGYGCCACTTGCGTGCGAGYCGGTGTCTTTTGACATCCTCGACACCAAGTTCAACATGATTCTAGGCATGTCTTGGTTGCGTAGCGCCGATCATCCGGTGAACTTCCATGACCGAACCGTTCACATCCGATCGGAACGGAGTGTTAGTCCCATGTACGGTCGCGACCCCTCACACTTCGACTGCTTGTCACGTGGTTTCCGTTGCGAGAATTCGCAACGCCATTGCTCGGAATGACGTCGAGGAGATGGGCCTTGTATTCTTGCATGCTCTCCCCTCGCCGGACGGACCAGCCGCGTCACCGCCGGACCCACGCATCTCTCACCTCTTGGACGAGTATGGAGACGTCTTCGAGGCGCCCACCGGAACGGTTCCAGATCCGCCCATACGTCACGGGATCACTCTCGAGGCGGGTGCCGTCCCTCCGCGTGGATGTATCTACCGCATGAGCGAAGAGGAACTCGAGGTGCTTCGCGCACAACTCGATGACCTTTTCGACAAGGGCTGGATTCGCCATAGTTGCTCGCCATACGGAGCACCTGTTATCTTCGTCCGGAAGAAGAACAAAGATCTACGGTTATGCATCAACTATCGCAAACTTAACGCACAAGAACGCCGGCCCTCTCCCTCGGATTGATGATCTCCTTGAGCGGTTAGGCGGCGCGACGTACTTCTCGAAGTTGGACTTGAAGTCAGGTTACCACCAGATTGAAATCCAGCCTCAAGATCGGTACAAGACCGCATTCAAGACGCGGTACGGGCATTTTGAGTGGGTTGTCATGCCCTTTGGCCTCACCAATGCCCCCGCAACTTTTCAAGCAGCTATGACGACTGAGTTTCGCGACTTGCTCGATCGCAGCGTCCTCATCTACCTCGATGACATCTTGGTCTATAGCAGGACGTTGGACGAACACATCACACACCTTCGCGCTGTTTTGAATCGTTTGCGACTGGCCAAGTACAAAGCGAACCACGACAAGTGCGAGTTCGCCAAGCAAGAGCTTGAGTATTTGGGCCACTACCTTATGCCAGAAGGCATTCGTCCCTTACCGAACAAGATCCAAGCCATCGTGGATTGGCCGGAACCCCGTTGCACGATGGACGTACACTCTTTCATGGGATTGGCTGGATATTATCAGCGATTCGTCGAGTCATACTCGAAAGTGGCAGCTCCTTTGTCGAGACTTCAGTCCCCGAAGGTGCCCTTCGAGTTCTCGACGACGCAGCCCATGGCGCGTTCATTACATTGAAGGCAGCGATGCAAGCCGCACCTGCCCTCCGTATATACGACCCCACCCTACCCACCCAAGTGACTACGGACGCTTCGGGATACGTGATTGGTGCGGTGTTGGAACAGTGTCATGAGGACGGTTGGCATCCGGTCGAGTATTTCTCCCAAAAGGTGCCTCTCGTAAACACTCTTGACGACGCTAGGAAGAAAGAGCTACTCGCGTTCGTCACCATTCTCAAAGGGTGGCGCCACTTTCTTCTCGGTCGTCGGCGTTTAAATGGAATACGGACAACAATCCGTTGACCTTTTACAAAACGCAGGATACGGTCACTAGTGCAATCGATCGATGGATGTATTACATTGACCAGTTCGACTTTGACCCGTGCCACATTCCCGGTCCCGCCAATCGAGCTGCGGACGCCCTCTCACGACGGCCCGACTTTTGTGCCATTGTGACCACGGCATTCGACCTCGATGACGATCTGCAACCGCATTTCGTCAAAGGCTACAAGTCCGATCCGACTTACTCTACGCTTTACGCGGAGCTTTCATCGGACCACCCGCCGGCTAGCCACTATCGGATTGCAGACGGGTTCCTTCTCCTTCACACGAGAGGAAAGGACTTGTTAGTTGTGCCCCAAGATCGCATCTTACRGACTCGTCTTCTCGGCGAATTCCACGACGCACGACTTTCGGCACACCTTGGCGTGAACCGCACACTAGCACGCCTCCGCCAGCGTTTTCACTGGCCCGACGTCCTTCATGACRTCACGMGGTACATTGAGTCATGTGCAGTTTGCCACCGWAACAAGGGTCGATCTCGAGTCCCCTTCGGYGARCTGAAACCGTTGCCGATCCCTCGGGCACCACGCCTCTCCATTGCTATGGACGTGACAGGCCCGTTTCCCCGCGATTGCCACGGCCATGACGGTATTCTCACGGTCGTTGACCGTTTGAGCAAGTATGCTCGCTTCCTTCCTTGCAAGTATCATGCTGCAGCACCCGAGCTCGCACGACTCTTGCACACCGGTTGGATTACCAACCAGGGTGTTCCGGAAGACATAGTGAGCGACCGAGACACTCGCTTCATGTCAGCCTTTTGGACTTCCCTCATGGCTGAGTCTGGTACGACAATGAAGCCGAGCTCGGCTCGGCACCCGCAGACGGATGGCCAGACGGAGCGAGCGCACCAGACCGCTCACATGATGTTGCGTACGCTCATCCGTCCCGACCAGAAAGATTGGGTTGACCGGCTTCCCGACATCGAGTTCGCCTATAACACTTCGGTGCACCCGGCGATCTGCATCACACCTTTCGAGCTACAACATGGTGGAGAGAAAGCACGGATCTTCGCTGATCTCCTTTTGCCACAGGCTGCCGACATAGACGTCCCTTGCTCTCCCGCTTCCGTTCGGAAGTACCCGGACTTGCTAATCAAAGCCCGCACAAATATGCAAAAGGCTCAGATCCGCATGCAGCAGCAGGCTAACCGACGTCGACTTCCATGTCCTTTCCGCGAGGTGGACCTTGTTTGGGTCCTCTCCAAGGAATTTGCGCTCGAGCAGGACGTTTCGCGCAAACTCCTTCCGAAATGGTTCGGACCATGGGAAGTCACTTCTGCCGTTGGAGACGACCCCGCAGGTCCTTCCTTCGTGATCAACATTCCACCGCACCTTACAGTGCATCAGGTCTTCCATGCATCGAAGCTGGCCATCTACACGCCACCTTCAGTTGACGAGTTTCCCGGACGTCGATCACATGATCCGCCTTCTATGGACGGACATCAGGAAGTGGACYRAGTCATCAYGCACCGCAAGTATGGCWACAAGCCAATGCAGTACAAAGTCACATTCAAGCAATGTGCGCCTGACGACACTCGGTGGATCTCTAGTGCAGACTTGCAGACTTCTGCACCCCTCATCTTCGCCAACTATGAGAAGGCACGACTTGCCAAGGCAGCAGCTCGTCCCACCCGACCCATCCCGGTATCGGACAGACAACTCCTACCTCGCAGGTAGCTCGGTCTTTTAAGAGGGGGAGTGTGTTACATCTTCGACGCCACACGGGTCCTACCCGACCCGACATAGGGGTAGAGGAACAGAGTAGGGCCAAAGGCCCGACCTTGGGGGGTACTACAGGCCGTAAAGGCCTCACCTTGGACCAGACGTGACGGGCAGGCCCAAACGACATTACCATTTGGGCCTGGCGGCGCTCTTGAGGCTGTCGCCCGCCAGTTGGGGCTGAACCGTCCATCTGGACGGTTCAGGGCACGGCCAGGCCTCGCAGCATTGAGGCCGGCCTCTGCCCCACCGGTATAAAGAACCGGTCCAGCCTCAGTTGAAGGGATCGACCTACCGGCACTCTACCGGTACGGTATGGTATAGCGCACATTAGTGTTGGCGCTATCTTTAGCGCAGGAGCAGCGAGAAGCAGCGCAACGCAGCATTAGCGCAGCAGCGACGAGCAGAGCAGCAGCAGGGCGACTGAGCCAGACCGGCGGCCATCGCCGCCTGAGGTATCAGGGAGTCAGAGGTTCTCTCCTCTCTCTCTCTCTCTCTCTCTCTCTCTCTCTCTCCTCCTCGGCTCCCCCTTCTTCTTCTTCTTCTTCTTGTTCTTCTCCTCAGACTCCATCTTCTTCTTCTTCCTCTTCTTCTTCTTCTTCAGATTGGAGACTTACACTAGTTGGACAGAGATCAGCGTTGGACTTCGGTGGTATGAGATTGTGGTACTTACCGGACTGGAGACTTGGAGATTGTTGGGGTTGATACTTGGCGGCATCACAGTTCGGACACCGGTTACATTTGGACTCTGTATCTCCGACATTGGTGACTGATTGTCCTCGACATTTTGATCTTGTTGGATGACATTTTGGACTACCATATCGGTGACCTATCGGATTCTATTTCGGTGACCTACCGGTGCTGTCTACCTCCCCCACCTCCTTCGTCTCTCCTCCCACCTTTCATCTGTGTATGAGTGTACGGGATCTGGGCATCGTCCATGCTTGGCCCAGACCCCACCATCTCACGATTGTATGTGTGTGGAGTGATTCTTGAATCAGTCTATGTGAGTCAGTCTATGTGAGTCAGTCCGTTTATCAGACTTCCGCTGCATACATGCTCATCCTACATTGGTTGATCTTTGGTTATGTCCATACTCATCGAAGTATGTAACACCTAGCAAGGATATGCAGTGAATTATACACCCGTGACCCGTTCTACCTAGACTTGACTCAACCCATCGTGCAAGAAAAACAGTCATCGCACAGGCACGAAGGGAATGATGAACGCCTAATGCGTCTTGACTACCTGTAGAGGAGGCACTGACCGTATGATCAAATGTCCATGGCCAAGCATAAAGATAGACGGACTGACTGACACGTCCATGTCTCCGGAGGTACACGACCTAAGGTCTCTCAGGCTTCTAGGCTAACATTCATCTCTTTTTGACTCTGGACTGCGGCATGTTAAGGTGCATTCACACGAGGACTCTCTTGAATGTATATGACCCATAATTGTGCCCGCATGCAGTCAAGACAGTCCTAAGCTCCTTCAGTATGAACCTAGCCATGGCCTAACAAAATATGCCATACGCATGGAAAAAGCACATGTGCCCATTGAGCCACAACTGCTTCCTCTGCGCTTGGAGGATCATGGCTCTATACAAGGAGGCTGCATATGACTTCACTAAAATGGCTGACAGTTAGGATTACAGGGCAGGCCCGGCGCTGAATGCTTAGGAGCCCCTTGCTCTGATGAATGGCACCGTATACAAACAGGCCATAGCTTGGACCGGTTGCGGCCTGGTGGTCCCAGCGGCAAATACAGCAGCGCGGACTTCAGATTCCCAGATCTCTCCATCGTCTCGGTTGGAATCTATCGAGGTCGAAAGCCTCCACAAGGTTCAGAACTTAAGGGAGAGTCAAGAGAAGTGGTTTCAACAAAATAGGGTCCGCCACACTGGTGGTTCGCTTAATGAGGATTGGATCGCTTGTAAAGATCCAAGTTCAAATCCAGCACCGAACCATCCTTCTGAAGTGTGAGTCAAGACTCTGGTCGGTTGGAACAGGTCTGTCGGGCCCCAGAGTTCGTCAAAATGGCCCTCAGTGCGGGACAACATGGTTCAGTCCTTGTCTCAGCTAGACACCTTCGGATACAGCCTCGGGAAAACCCCTACAAAATAAGAGAATGGGTTAGAGCCAGAATCGCAAAAAGAGCCTGTGGCTTTTCCCCCCACCAAAAAAAAAAAAAAAAAAAAAAAAAAGCATGGGTCATAACTTCAGACGGGGAGCGGTTGTACCTAATATGTGGTCGCCGGGCTAAGTACCAATGGGGGGGTTATGTGTAGATGAGCGATGTATGCGAGAATTGTCGTCCATGAGGTGTGTGGAGTGTGGAGTTGGACACTACAGCCTTGCAGGGTGGGGTGGACATCACAACCGGTATGGTTCCACTTTTGAACGCCGTGTCCTGGCTGTAGTGGTTAAGATACTGGTCTCGAGGCCGAGGTCGCCGGTTCTAATCAGTGCTTGCACGGAGGAGGGCTTAGGCCTAGTGGTGCGGATCCATGAACTGCTACTCTGGCCAGAGCGAAGTTCTAGGGTCAAAGGTCAGCCCCGAGGCCTTGAAATAGTCCTGAGAAAGCCCTTCAGTCTGCAGGTCTGGCATGAAGGGTCAAATCGAGGCGTCCAGTGGATCTAGAAGCCAAAGTAGGCCCCAGGAAAATCAAACAGTCAGGCCCTGTCAGGGGACAGAAGTCAACAAGTCAAAGATTTCCCAGGTGTCTACCATGGCCAAAGATCACACACAATCCAAAGTCTCAGCAAAGTTTCCGAAAACTTCCAGGCCTCATCGGGTGAAGGCAGACAATGGCCGCAACAAATTCTTGGCTATACAGGTCGAAAAATCCCAGCCGCCCGAGGAGAAAACCTCAGGCAGGACAAACTGAGTCAACACTACAAAGACTGGGCATGCCCAGCTCGCACATTCATTCTGCCTTGCACTTGTTGGAGTGTCGCTGGCAGCCACTGTGCTAGCACTGGGGAGAGAAGACGGCAGGCAGAGAGAGTGTGAGGCTCCCATGGCTAGACTGAGAGAGAGAGAGAGAGAGAGAGAGAGACGTAGCCAGTAGAAGGTGTTGGTGAACCGTAGATGAGAGTGAGGGAAGGGCAGTAATATGAAGGCGGCAGGCAGAGAGAGCATTAGGCTGCCATAGCTAGGAGTGTGTATGTGAGTTTCAAATTTTCACCACAGCGACCCCTATTCCACCCAGATGAGTCGATCCAAAATCAGAGAAGCTTTAGTCTTGTTAAACCACCACTACCCCCACCGGCCTAAAATGGACTTTCCTGGCCTTACGAACCGGGTTCTTAGGGGGGGTGGCGACCGGCAGGCACAGGCGGGTCCGGTCAAAAAATTTCCAAGCGCGAACTTCGGCCATTTTTCGCGCTCAGAAAAATTGGCAAAAAAATCTGAAAATTTGATATCCAAGAAAAATAATAAAATATCAAAAAAATGAAAAAAAAAAAATTAGACGGTAAGTAAATGTCGTGCCGTTTCGTCACATTTTCCATTTCTGCTACTCTACCATGTATGGGCCAACGGGAAATGTAACCCAACTTTCGTGATTTTTTGCGATCAGAAGAATAACCCAACAACTCTGAAAATTGGAGGGTCCGTAGATTTTCTCATGATCTTTATAGGAAAAATATTTAAAAAAATAAAAAAAAATCATTTGAACCACGAAATAAATTGCGGGGGTAATTCGACTTTTGCCACTCCGCCAGTTCCCCCCACTGTGCTACCGGTAGCCCTCATGGACCTGTGCTACCAGTTCCCCCTAATTTATGACGGCAGGGGTAGTAGTGGCTTAAGACGATCCAACAATAAAACAGTTTTACCTCTATATCAAGCAACACGAACCATAATAGAAGCGTTGAAATCCCTTTCTTAACTGAGTCCACTTTGGCTCCTTTTTTTGTGTGTGTGTCGTCATATCCACTGTACACAGCTCCACAAAGAAAACCATGACTCTGTGTGTGTGTGTGTGAGACAAAGAGAGAGATAGCCATAGCCAGTAGGAGGTATGATGAACCATAGATGAGAGTGAGAGGCTTTAGGGAAGAGGAAGCTTACATGGACAGTGCTCAGCCATAGCTTCTCTGGAGAAGGAGCCCAATGGTTGCATGTGCTCATTCCTCTACATACAGGGAAGGTTCTATCAACTTCTATGGTCATTTCCCCCCCACCCCCCTACTTCTTGGCATGCTTCCATAGCATAGATTGAAAGGAGGTGGTAACCATTCAAGAAGGGTTGGCCAAAAAGAAGAGGAAGTGCTGGTGTCCATAGCTACCCGAACACGAGGACTCCGAAAGGAGGAGAGAGACGGGCATTCATCTTCCCAAACTTCATTTTGTTGGCACGTGCGCTGTAGAGAGAGAGTGTGGCACTGGTGTTGGTAAAATCAACGGATGCGAAGGAATGTCACCATAGCTTCAGGGTGGCGATGCAGTGTCATGATTGAAGAAGGAGGCTCCTCGCTGCTTCAAAGGACGGTCGTTGCCATTTCAAGTTCCAGCGGTATTGCCCCAGCCTTGCATAGGCCAGCGCTACGGTCTTGACCCGAATACAACATTGGGTCATTATAGCTTTATGTATTTGGGGTATCTTTCAGTCTAAGTACAGCAATAATGAATGTACATTGTATTCACGTGAAGACGGTAAAGAGCCATTGGCTTGGAGAGTGACATTGTGTCCGGTTTTGCAATGAAGCATCGGGAGGAAGCACACCAGAAGAAAGAGGAAGGAGCCTAAATCGATGGACTCAAAAGAGCACATCGCATACTTGAGCACTATGAATCCGTTGGCGCTCAGTTGAGTGAGACTAACTAAGCAGTTGTTGGCTTCTTCGACATCTACCGACTCCATACCCTTTGGAAATCAATTAAATTATGCCTGAGAGAAAGGTCTGCCCAGAGCGAGCAGACAAGTAATTTGGCTAATTTGAGAGTATATTCATAACGTATTTGGTGAGGAAGAGCTCTACCTTGACAAATCACTTTATATTGCATGCGTTTTAATTCATATTTAGCTACGAGCAATCTACGTTTTTTCTCTCTAATAACTTGGTTTGACATATGGCTAACCTGTGATTGTAGTGAATATGGTGAAGGCATATAGTCTTACCCCATCAGTAATGGTGGAAGGTCGAGGTTCCAAGGGTTCGGTTGTTCACCGATGAAAGTGATAAACTCATTGTCGTGCCAGACGAGTAATCTTTGATCTTACCACTTCACTATATGCAGGAAAGTCCTAACAGAAGTGTTGAAACAACCACAATATAGTCAAATCTCGATTGAAAAGCATTGTTATTTATGTGGTTGTCAAAGGTTATTTAGATCAAATTCAAATTTCTCAAATTCTTAACCTTGAGGTGGCGATGGAAAGAGAGGTCAATGACGGTGCATCGTCAACGTCCCTGTAACCACCTCACGGAGTATATCTTACGTTTAAATCTTTCATTATATTCGATTTCAAAACTAGGAAATTCCGCTACTGCACCTTGATCGACGTCGGAGGTTACTCGAAATAGGATAGCCAAGCTATATATATATTGGACAGGAACATGATTCTATAATAAGCCCCAATACGCTTAATTGGAGACTTGGATTTATGTAATACTGGCAGGAATTGCAATATGGGTAGATGTATTTCCTCCGATTTCAATCGAGAGTTTTGTCTTAAGATTTCAGACCAAGATTTATAAGACCTCACTTGAAACGAATTATGGTAAGATGCACGGACTTCAGACGTGACTTGAACAATGTACTCGGTGCTCATAGTTTCTGACATATTTCTACGCCCTTGCTCTTCTTCTTCCCACAGTTTTGTCCATTACCATCTCGATTTCGTCGTTATCACTTTTTTACTCTTCATTTTTATTGTTGTTTTATTTTTGTTTTACTTTTGTTTTATTTTTGTTTTATTTTTGTTTTATTTCTGTTTCATTTTTTCTTAAGGCGGACGTGCCCCCAACAGAAGCCTTGGGCGGCGCATGCGTTCAAGGTATCGATGACTCGAGGTTTCTGCAATTCACATTTTGTATTGCATTTCGTTGCGCTCTTCATCGTTGCGAGTTTTACTTGCACCTAGTCATTGATTTGCATCTCGTGAGATCTTCTGTAATTGGGTTCATTACATTGCTCACCAAAAAATGCATTTTTCATGGCCCCTTTTCTGAAGATACTTAACAAGCGTATCGTAATTCCCCTTTGTGGCAATGATTAAACCATAGCCACAACGCTTCTGAATATCACATCCCCTCCTTTCCCCCATCTCAAGTCTGGAGACCAGAATAGTAACAATGATTTCAACTTCCACGATAATTTTTATAATCCCATCCAAGAAGCAGCATAAATTACATAAACTATTAACAAGCTAAATACATAAACTATTAACAAGCTAATAACTATTCGCAAGATACTTACCTGCAGTCGTCACGCATGCGCAAGCCATAAGAACCAAGCACGCCAAAGATCATCAATAATGTTCACCATTATTACTTGTTCATCAATAATGGGTAGTAAATGAAAGAATTACCTACTCATCACATAACTAATTGAAAAGAACAACGGCTTGCCAAAAATTGAAAGCAAGCCTAGAAGAAGCCCGACCCTTTCCGAGGATGGAAACTACACATGAAAAAGGGGTCTAGAACTCTATTGAAAAGAAGTGGTTGCCTAACGCAGATTCACCCGTCACATAGAGGAGGGGCAGAGACATCTGGAGGAAAGTCCAGAAAGGAAGACTATCGTCATCTCTCTCTCTCTCTCTCTTTCTCTGTGTGTGTGTGTGTGTGTGTGTGTGTGTGTGTGTGTGTGTGTGCGTGTGTGTGTGTGTGTGTGCGCGTGCGTTGTGTATGTGTGTGGCTTGGTGCAAGAGCACTGCGCGACATGATTCTTCTCCCACCATGTCACGCCACATGGCACCATTATTTTTGGGCCACATGGCATCACGCAGCTCGATTGTTTTGTAACTCTTGACCCAAAAAACACTTAAGACTTTTACTACATATATTGCTGCTCAGCCCGAAAAACATTGCGCTGCATGACACAAAACCACTCAGCCGAATTGCCAAAAAAAACACAGTGCGGCCCCAAACAACAAAAGCACACCACGCAAAAAGGTGTGAAAAGGTGTGCCCAAAGAGCATAGAAAAAATTGCACCATGCGATGCTGCCACTTCGTTCTTTAAGCCAATTCACCAACTGCTTGGGGACTCACTTGGCCTAGCTGTTCGCATGGACTGGCCGAAAAGTGTCACACAAGACCCGCTTTAAAACAGGGGTTAGCACCTAACCGTATTATATTTGTCTGATTGCACCAGAACTCGAACTCACGATCAGTTTGTTAGTAGTCGCATGCATGCAGTATTGTGCCACATGGGCTCAGGACCCACTTTTCAATTTACAAATGTTGCGAGTACAAAGCTCATCTGATTCCACCAAGATTCGAACTCCTGATCAGTTTGCTAACAGTGACATAAGTGTATTGCATTCAGTCACATGGGTGCAAGACCCAATTTTCGATTTAAGCATGAAGTAAGTAGATATGGCATCACACCCGATGTGCACTTGGTTAGCGGTCAGAGTCCAACCAAATCTTTGAATTTGGTGATGATTCACCAAAAGAAGGGGGGAGAGGGTGGTTGTGGCGCTCAACCTCACGCCTTGTGCTGTCTTCCGATCCGAGTAATTAAAACTGCGGAACTACCCCTGAAAGAACAACAAAATGGGGTGTGCCAAAGATTTTTGGAAAATTCGAGTGTGGGGACACAGACGGAACTGAGATCCCCCGTGTGGTTCCAGTGTTAGTGAGAAATGGCCATAGTGGCACGGGAAAGAAATAGTGCGCGCTGCTTTCAAATGTTCGTTTAATCCAAAAAGTATCTATGAACTTCCTGAAAGAACAACAAAATGGGGTGTGACAAAGATTTTTGGAAAATTTGAGTGTGGGGACACAGACGAAACTAAGATCCCCCGTGTGGTTCCAGTGTTAGTGAGAAATGGCCATAGCAGCATGGGAAAGAAGTAGTGCACGCTGCTTTCAAATGTTAGTTTAATCCAAAAAGTATCTATGAACTTCCATGCGGACTACTCGACGTCTTTTCGAACAGAAAGGCGGGGGCACACACGTGGGATCTCGTTTTCGGATCAAGTCCCGATGCCGTTCGTTACAGAGCTCAAAATCTGACGTGGACGGCCTTAGCCTGGTCGCTTTTTCCTTGTGTTCGTCCTCGCCACGTGCTCGGGAGTGGAACCCCTTTTCCCAATAAAGTTCGGAGTGGCGGCAATCGCAACACAAAGTGTTGGGCCAATGTGGTGCCACCGCCATCCACGGGGTGACAATCAATTCTTTACAAGGCAATAATAAGGAGTACAGGGCAAAGTGACTATGAACAATGACAAAGCCAACGCCTGAGCACTTTGTTTCGGGAGAAAAATAATAGCGCCCGCCGATCTTGGCGACGGCTTCTCATACGTCCCACGCACATACACGTGTCCTTTGTTCGTTATACGGGAACGGACGTGGCGGGGATACAGGAAGTCGACGCCCAGTTGGATCAGGGTAATCGGTCCACATGGCATTAGCAAGGCTGATTGTGTGTCTAATCAATCCATTATTCGGTCAAAGGGATAAACAATCACAATCCCGCATGCATTAACTTCCACCCACCGTACAAGCCGAATCCGAGGAGTGAGTTTATGCAATCTGATCCAATCAACATTTATGCAATCCGATCCAATCAACAGGACGACCATCATTCATTCACGCGAGTAGGTAAGCATGCATCCAAATATCATATCAGAATCCTAATTCCTCAACAACTCATTCGAAACATACATGTAAGGGATCACTCATCCATAAACCCTCAGATACTAAGGAGCAAAGGCAGGGACGGGGCAAGATCACCTGAGCTTGATGCTCTTCTCAAATTCAACGATACTCGTCCTCCCGAGATCCGATTGAATTCAACAAGATGAACGAGACAAGACCTCAGGAGCTGGTAGGGACGAGGGAGTCATCAAAACATTCAGACATTCGTAAAGAAAATAAAAAGATAGAGAGTAAGATCGAAGGATGTGGATGGAGCAGTAGCTTGACCGAAGAAGAGACCTGAGAAAAAAAGAGATGTTATGAGCACACAAACAGATCTGAGAAAAAAAGAGCCGACAATCCATTGTGGACTTAGCTTCCAATATACGAGGAGGAACCGAAGATCAAGTCGTGCAAGCCTTCTGCTCTCTAACTATGGCCTCATGCCATGCAACCACTCGTACACATACACCTTTTTTACCCAAGTATTGGCGATCCCGACCGCCACATACCAACCTCCACACCACAACAGTCGTCACCCCGCCAACTCAGCTTCTACACCGACTTGCCCAGATCCTGCAGTCCGTCGCGACCACCCGACGCACAGCCTTGCAAAACTACAATCATCCCGTCAGGACTTTTCGACTCGCTGTACACACATCATCTAGCCACGGATTCCTTGAAGTTGGCAGATAGGTTGAGAGAGACCTTTTCGGATGCGCTTGTGGATTTTATAGTTGCGAAGAGGGAGATGGAACGTGGGAGGGAGATAGAACGTGGGAGGGAATGGGGCAGAGGTAGGAAAGGGTAAAGAGGGAGTTCGGGTTAACCACCCGGGGAAAGCCATATTGATCCTCGTGAGTTCCTTCGCATCCAATCAGATCACAACGTGAGGGGAGTATCCTCCTTACACGATATCGTCGGACGACTCGAACACTCCGAGGAAGGATCGGTAGGGAGTTCCTATAAGGGGATGAAGGCGGGCAGGATGGTGCGAAGAGTAGTGTGGAGCAGGACCAAGATTCGAACGAAAAGGAGAGGGAGAGAAGCGCAAAGGGAGAGGGGATGAAAAACAGTTACGGGTGGAGGAAAGAAGGCACGAAGAAGAGAGAGGTGAAGATGGCATAGCGGGAAGCGGGGGAAGTTTGCATGCATGGCGCCGACACAGAGACAAAAAGGCACCAAAATAGTTATGTCCATTCTAGTACTAAAACTAATGCATGCACCTCCCATCTACTTCCCCCGCCCCCATTGAGTAACAGCAGTGTCTATGGCCAGCACTCTCCCACACACCACACACACGCACACCCGTGATGGCCAAAGACCGTACCAATACCGAACAGGGGGACCAAGCCAACTATCTCAGTTGGTTGGCACCAAGAGTGCCGCAAGTGGTCAGCGGGGATTGAACCGAGGACCTCTGGAATGCCGTTTGCGTGCCTAACCAACTGAGCTAGGCCGCTTGCCCAATTTCTTTCATTTTTTGTCGGGGGTGCCCAGCACCTCACCTGAGCTTTGCCCAGCCGCCCTGCCTGGTTGGGCACCCATCAGCTAGAGCCACAGATGAGGCATGGCTGGCAGCCCGAGCAGGAATTACACATCAATGCAATCAGTCATGCACCTGTTGAAATATCCGGCAATCCATACGGTGAAAGATTGCAGAGCATTCCGAAAACTTCCCCAATCCGAAAATCCATACGGTGAAAGATTGCAGAGCATTCCGAAAACTTGAAGTAGCTTCCCCAACGTGAAATCAACGGAACCAAAACATGAGTCGGTGTACAGCGGAATAAAAAAACAGAATCAATCAAGGAAAAAGTTGGGTTAAGCCGACGTCCGTCCGGCAAAACCAGACGAGCCAAAAAACATCCCAAGAATTTTTTTATTTTTTTTTCTGAAGATGGGGTTGGAGTGCGCTTGCTGAGAGGAGCCCGAATCCGCAGAGAAACTTGTGAAAGTCATGTGCGGTGGGGGGGGGGAGGAGGAGGGGGGGATTTGTCATGGGGGTAAAAGGTTGCGTTGTGTAACTTTTTCTTTTCTTTTTTCTGCTGCCGTTTTGCCCCTCCTCTGTCCAGACCCGCCACTCCCCCCTCCAATGTCGCTGGCACCGCCCGCCATAGTGTCGTGGAAGTAGAGGATGCAAGGACAACCAGCGAGGGAAAAACCAAGTTCAAATATCGAAAGAAGAAGAAGCAGAAGACTTAGAAGGAGAAGAAGAAGAAGAAGAAGAAGAAGACTTAGGGAGGAGGAGGAGAAGGTGGCGAGAAGAAGACGAAGGGAGGGGGAGGAGGAGGAGAAAAGAAGACGACGGGAGGGGGAGGAGGAGAGAGAGGAGGAGGAGGAGAACCTGTCGATTTTGAGTTGCGTTGACGAAAAAAAATAAAAATAAAAAGATGAGGGAGGAGGAGGAGGAGAGAGAGAGAGAGAGAGAGAGAGAGAGAGAGAGAGTTCTGGACACGTGGCAGTTATATTCACACTGCTTCTGCCACGTGGCAGTTAGCCTGCTGAAGAAAACCAATGAAATAGAGAGGAGGAGAAAGGAGGAGGAGGAGGAGGAGAGAAGAAGACGAAGGGAGGGGGAGGAGGAGAAAGAGGAGGAGGAGGAGGAGAAAGGAGGAGACAAGAAGATAAGAGGACGAGGAGGAGGAGGAGGAGGAGGAGGAGGACCTGCCGATTTTGAGTTGCGTTGACGGAAAAAAA
>BFEA01000064.1:1843924-1856410 GCA_003427395.1 Chara braunii
GGAATGTTTTTCTTCACACATTTGGGGCCAAGTCCCACTACCAGTAGTAGCAGCTTTGAGCTTCTGAATGTCTGCACAATCCCCACAGGCACGACCAGATTCAGGCGTTGAGGAAACTAGACGCTGTTAGTGGGACTTACGCCCCTGGTGACTACTGCGCCGAGCGCCGCTGGGCCTTGCGGCATTCCCACCCATGCAGTTCCACGTTGCTTTCCGAAAAAGGAATGTTTTCCGCACATTTGGGGGATGTTTTCCGCACATGTGGGGGATGTTTTCCGCACATTTGGTGGCTGTTTTCCGCACATTTGGGGGAAGGAGTGCGCCGCGGCGCGAGGGCCTTCGCGGTATTTCCAAGGATGTAGTTCCACAAACCAGTACCATTCACTTTCCTTTCCAGAAAAGGATGTTCTTGCGCATTTTGGGGGAAGGGTTGCTCCCAGGGGCTAGGTCCCACTTGCACGAATTAAGAGATACTGACCATAGATAGCAAAGATCAACGGCCGAGATCTCCTAATTTGCGCAAGTGGGACCTTGCCCCGGGGGGGGGAGGATAGTGTGGGCGGAGGGCGGGGAGGGAGCAGTGTGGAGGGAGGGCGGGGGCAGAGTACTGCGCCGACGTACCAATCGGATGGCCTTCGCGGCATTTCCAAGGGTGGGCGTTATTTTCGTTGTGGCTATCTTTCCCCCCCACACACAAAAAACAAACAAACAAGGAAAACAACGCTATCATTTGGCGCACTCGCAAAACACCAATGCCTGAGTTGGATGATTCACGAATGCACGTGACCGTAGATACGCCCGACTGGATCAGGCGAAAGAGCACTCCACGTGTGTGAGCGGACGAACGAACGAAAGAGGGAACGAACCATGAAAAATGTTGAGTGCATCTTCGCATAAAACGCCGCCAGATACGTCGGCCACTTTTTTTACTGGCAGGTATATCTTGCCACCTTCTGCCCGAAAATTCAGTATTGGTTCTCGCGTGGAGTTCGGCGGACAGGATTAAAAATTCACATGCAAACCAGAAAACCGAGAAAAAAACAAAATATACCTCCATAAGTAAGTTGAGATATATGCCAAGATGACCCTGAAAGATGTGGGTAGAGCGGAATGCCCTTTGTGTTATGCCCCTGTCAGACCGGTGCCCGAATTTTCAGTGTTTTTTTAACTTTTTTTCTGGACTTCTCGGGGTAATTTGCAAGGGGAGGGGGGGGGGGGGGGGGGGGGGTTGAATTCCTTCTCTGTTCCGAAGCCACCGATATCAACCAAAGAATGACCAATCAGCACCAACAAGTTACTTGGAAATCCAGTAAAAAATGGCTTACCCTGTCAGGCAAAAAATGGCCAAGTGATTCGGGCGACGAGTGGGAGCGCTATTCGTGAACGCTAAACCTAGCGCTACTTGTGGGTGCTCTATGCCGCTTCGACAGCACTCAGCGCTAATGACGATTAGGGTTAAGTTTAGTCACTCGGAAAAGTCATCGGCTCGTTTGACCTGGTATAGTGGATATGGAAGTTGCTAGTTCTTTCGTTGCCTTATCTCCTACACGGGGTATTCACCTCCATACGAGCAGCTTTGGTTTTGGCTCCATACCAGAGAGGAAGACGTGACTCCATGGCGCCAAGCAGTGTTTGGTGAATCCTTCATAAGGGTGCCGACGAAGACGGTTATTTTGTAAGTTTCTTCCGGTTGGTTTTGGATGCCCCGCCGCCCTGGCTTATATACGGGTTAATCCTTTTAAACTCAAGCATTGCTAGAAGAATTGAAGGTTATCATGTTTGTTGAATTTAGTAGTTTGGTGTGTAGGTTCTTTACCGCCCTCTTATTTTTCTGTTGGTTAGGAGCGAGGATGGTGGCCTCGAGCTCCGCCCTACCGTTGGAATGTCATCGGAGGATAAATAAAGGGTGTGGGAAATTTTAGATGTCTGCTACTCACAAGGAATTATCCCTGGTAGGTATGCATCAAATGTCATAGAGAAAGGGTCGGATTTCGTTCGCGTGTCAGTAAACAAAGAAGTTTACAAGGTCCAAACGAGCTGGTTGAAGGAACATGCGGTGTCGATTCATTTTGGAGGTTGGCGTTAAAAATCATTTGGTTTGTATTTATGAGGATGGGTGGGCTAAGAGGGGAGAATTAAAAGTTGCTCCTAAATGAGGAATCTTTATAAATGAAGGGAAAAACCTTGTTACATACGTGGCCAGTACCCCGGTTATTGTTAAATTTATGCTACGTAAGGGTCAGGATAAAATACAGATGGACAAAAAAACACACGCAGTTGATTTAAAACCGTGGATGGCGGAGCATTAAATTTATGAATGAAACGAATCCCTTAAATTTAAATATTTATAGGTTAAAGTGCTCCATGTTCCCATCTCAGTTCTGCCCCATATCAAAGGTGTCGTTAAAAATGCATTTGGCAATGTTTTGAAAGCCTCCCTGACGTTTTTTTAGCCAATCGTCCCGAATCTTTGGACAATCTAGCTTGACTTAGTATCGTCTGCATGGATAGCGTACAAGCAGAACTCGATTCTGGATTTGGGTAACGACGGGTATGTGACCTGAAAGTTGCAAGTGTTGACTCTCTGTAGTGCAAAAATTGTCGTAATTATTTTCATGACAAATTGGACATCTCGAGTCCGATTAATGTTCGCAAGGCGGCAACAGACCGTCGTAAAGGAACCTATCGGGAAGTTGTCCTGAAAGGAAAGGACAAAGGCGAGGATCGAGAGGAGGAGAAGAAAGAAGATGAGAGGGAGAACTTGAAAGAGGAGGAAAAAGTGAAAAAACCTTCCGATCAGAACGAAGAGGACTCTCAAAGGAAAGAGAAGCGAATTATGCAAAAAAACTATAAGGGGGAAGGGAAGTTGAAAGGGCGAGTTAAAGCTAAGTTAAGGAAGGAGATAGTAAAGAGATCCGAAAAAGGATAGGGTGATGCTGCGTCCTTGCCACTGGGCATTGGTGAGGGTGAGGGCCCTTCCCCCGGGAAACGGGTAAAAGGGAAAACACAAGAGAAGGATGAGGAAGAGGTGAGAAAGGAAAAAATGGAACAAGGGGGGAAAGATGCTCAGCAAAAGGAGAGGAAGTAGATCGAGAAAGCTGGGGGGAAATGTGAAACTTTCAATCTCCTACTCATCTCATTTGCTGACAAAGTAGATCAGGTTGAACCCGGTCAATCAGGGGGTATCCCTCCCCCCACCCACTCCGAAGAGCCAATAAGGGACCCCAGCCCAAGGACCGAGTCTTGATACTCTCCTCTCCATTTCGGGAGGGGAGGCTATGAAGGGAGTAGTTAGCAATGAATATACAAACGAAAAAAAACATTACGTTCAAGGCTAAGAAAGTCGACCAAAAGGACGCGTCGAAGTCTCAGAGGAGAAACTCCAAAAGGAAGGGGAAAAAAGGAAGACTCGCCCAAGGGAAGCACCCAACCCCATCTGATCTGGTCCCCTCAAAGAGGATCAAGCTTAACGACACTTCGGTTTCAATACGATGTATTTTCCAGAGGAAGAGGGTTAACCTCATGAGGGGGAAAAAGAAGGAGATTCAAGAGGAAAACGCTTTGTTGGCGCCCGTTCTTCTAAATAAAGTATGAAACTCAGTTTTGCAGCCCTAATGAAAACCTTGGCACGCAAGGACAGAACCAACAAGAAGACAACGAAACTCTTCATTCCCGTTATCTGTGATGTCGCGCAAAAGGGGACTAGAATGTTAATGTTCTTGACCCCGGAAGAGACATTGGAAATCCCTACATACCAAGTGCAGGCCCAACCTTTTGAAACCCATATTATAGACTGTATACAAACGATAATCTTGAGAGGAATTGGGACTGCCTGTACTCTGCCATGTGGTAGATATAAAGGAAAAGGGAAAAATTGTTCTCCATGCCGCTTTCTTAGGTTTGGAGTCAATCCAAGGTTCAAAAGACCAATGGGCGGACTTGAATGCCCACTGGTATTCATTATCATCCCTCCTGGTTGCAGATCCCAACTCCTTATTGGAAATCAGGGTAGGTTCATCCTTGAATGCGCAGCATTTGGTGGACTCGGAGTGAATTTCGCTTACTGAGATGCAGGGGTTCCTCCTCTTAGAAAGCTTTATCAGACAACTAAAGCCTAAGGTGTATACCACGGAACAAGATACTTTGGCCCAGTTGACAGTCACCCGCATCCAACACCCAATCTGTACTGACCATGGAAATGGTCCTGCCCAATAAAATCCGACTTGCATGTTGGAACATCAGTGGACTGGGTGACACAACGTATAGAGATAAAAAAAAAACAGACTCTCAAAATGGACCCACTCACAAGATGTGCACATTACTTGCCTGCAGAAAACCAAATAAAATTCTGAAAAAATAGAAGAAGCCAGAGGATGGTGGCAGAGTTACAATTTTCTTCAGTAGGGATCTAGATATAGAATTAATTGATTTTTTTGTGGATCCAATAGACCGATGTCCGTGGGTGAAATTTGAGGTGGAAGATGAGGATTGGGTTGTGATGACAGTGTGCGCACCCGTGGACTATAAAGAATGCACTAAACTCCTTGCTCTCATTCCGACGTGGATACCTAATGTTGAAAATTTGACAATAGTTGAGATTGGAATACAGTTTTTAATCCAGGTTTGGACTCGCTTACGACAAAGCCTTTGAGATCGGATAATACGATGCTAGCGTCCTTGACATAGTCACAAAATTTAACAGATGTTTTCAGAATACTAAATCCCGAAGATGAAGGTTATACTTTGTATGGTCCCCAACCGGCGCCGCACGTTCCCCAACCAAGGAAAAGGCTGGATGTTTTCCTTGTAAGAGGAGTTATCTGGGACAGATGCCTCTGGTGTGATTTGAAGGCAACTTTTTTGTCAAATCATCACCTAGTATGCATGGACATAGTAACCAGGGAACAGTTTGAAAGAGTCCGCTCCCCTAGATTAAACGTAAATCTGTTAAAAGACAAGGGCATTCCCGAATGGGCGAGGATCCAAATGGCGGTCTGGCTAGAGGCAAAATACTTGTTCTCTCAGGAACATACTTGGGCTGAAGTGGGCGTAGGCATTATAACAGCAGCACTAAGTACTTTTTCACGTATGAAGGCTGCTAATAAGTCTTGGAGGGAAAAATGCGCTCAAAAGACAATTGCTGAAGTGAAAGGAAAGATGGGAAATAATACTTTCTCATATTTTTATTGGGCCCAACAAAGGAAAATAAACCTAGATTTGTTGGAGGAATTGGAGTTAAAAAAACAAAGAGATTGGTTGAAGTGCTTAAACATTAGGGGCCTGATTGGGTATGACATGATGACTAAGGTTACTTTCATATCCCTATTATTGAGCCAGTCTAAGCTTATAATTAGGGAGCTATCACACCTAACCGACCCAGGGCCCCCCACTTCTAGTGATGTAGAGGGCATGTGCAAGTATGCACGACACTATTTCGCACACATTGTCACAACCAGATTTTGGGGGGACACTGTACACTCAGATCTGTCATTATCCTCCCCTTTTGGGGACTCCTTGCACTTTACCTTGCCATTCTCGGCTAAGATTAGTCTAGATCTTCCTTTCTCTTTTTAGGAACTGTTGTAGGCAACAAAACAAATGACGATTGACAAGTGTCCTGGTCTAGATGGTTTGTCAATAAAACTCCTCGTACGCATGTGGGATGTTTTTGACATTTTTTCTGCCAGATCTTTAATAACTCACCAGTGACAGACACCTTGCCTAAGGGATGGCTTAAGGGGCTGATATCCCTTCTATTCAAGAAGGGTGACAAAAAGGAAGTGAGGAACTATAGGTTAATCTCAGTACTCAACATACCCTATAAAATATTGGCCAAGGCCTTGACACTTAGATTGACTTTTCACCTTCCCCACCTCATAGGGTGGGAATAGGGTGCCTTTGTTAAGAAAAGAACTATATTTGACAACATAATGGCTACCATCCAAGCGTTAAAAATTATAAGGAATGAGAAGAGAGAAGTCGCAGTTCTGCTATTGGATATGGAAAAAGCCTACGACAAGGTAGGTTGGGCTTTTGTCTTTACGACCTTGTCAAGAATGGGCTTTGGGGAAGGTTTTTGTAACTTGGTCAAAGCAATGCATGTGGAAGCGACATCTGTGGGCATGATGAATGGTAGACTGTCGGAGGTCTTCCCGTTGACCAGGTCTCTCTGCCAAGGGTGCCCCCTTACCCCTTTGCTATTTGTAATCCAACTAGAAGTTTTGCTGCATAATGTTAAATCCAATAATAAGATAGTAGGGCTACAACTCCCCTCTAACATTCAATGGAAAGGGGGGGCGATTGTTGACGATCTCACAGTGGCTTATGCAAATGCCGCGACATCTGTTTTGGAACTGAGGAAGGTCCTGGATGAGTACTGTCTTCTTTCAGAGACATCAATTAACTGGGATAAATCGGTTTGTATCCTTCCTCCCCCTGTACACGATCAGTGTAGATTAGGGTCTCATGATGATCCCTGCCAACTCCTCAGATAATTTCTTAGGTGTCCAAGTTTTCCTTTTGGATTGTTCAAGCGCCCAAGACACCTTACTAAAAGACAAGGTAATTGGTCGTATGATTCGATGGCCTAGGAACCATAGGCTATCCCTATTTGGGAGAGTTTGGTTCTTTCCCAAGTTGCCTTCTCTATCCTCTGGTTCCCCCTCAAGTTCACCTATTAGGAGATGAAGCCTATAAAGCACTAAAGAAGGTCGGGGTTCGATACATCTGGAAGCCTTAGGCGCAGAAAAACCAAGGATTCATTACTAAGGTGTCATAGGAGACTATTGCTTGTGTCAAGGATCATGGGGGATTGAGAATATTGAACCCTCAACAACAGAACATTGCCCTACTGGCAAAATGGTCGGTGATGGCGATGTTCGGCGAGAGGAATAAATTGTGGATTGTCTTAGTGTAATACATTTTACAACTTCAATGAAACCTCCAAAAGGGCAACCAGGTATGGTTGTGTCTCCAAATTAACTTGAAATCCTATTGCCAGAGACACCCGAAATCCCGCTTATGAAGAAATGTTCTCTTTGCGTGGAACAAACTTAGACATGAACCTCTTAAGGAACCTACCTCAAAAAAGGAATTTTAAAATCAAGTCCTGTTTGAAAATGACTATATTAAACCAGCAGGAGGAGGCCCCTTGTTAGCAGACAGGAGCTTTGGTTCTTTTGGACGAAACAAGGTAGAGAAAGGTACAATCCAAGTAAGGGATCTTTGGGATCAGGATAAAGGGGATTGGATATCACTCTGGGAACTCAGGGAGAAGCTTCCCCGTTAACGTAACTTTGAGGTAAATTTTTAGAAAGTTCGGGAAACCACTCCTATGTAGAGGCTCGCATCCCTCAGAAAAAACACAGATTTCGGTTCAGGGGTCTAACTACAGGCGGAATCGAGCAAAAAAATGTGTTGGAAGGTTATCGGGCCAGACCTGAGATCCGAAGCCAAGGTGTAGAGCTGGAGAAGGAGCAATATTCGAAGTGACAGACTGACATATATGGAGGATTGTGTGATTCCTCCAATGGTGGACTCAAGGGAAGTGAGAGCAAGGGAGCTTCATAAGGGTTTCACCACAAAGGTCCGAGTCCCGAATACGAACGCAGACTCTCTAGTAGTGGAACCCTTATTGACGGGCCAGTAGGAGATAACAAGATAACAGAACTGCCTGTTGAGGTCTAAAATTAGGACTCTGCAGCTGCACGAAAATGGGACAAAGAAGCCAATCAATACAACCATAAGGAGGTTATCAAATACAAAGGGCTCTGGTGTGCAAGGTTGAGATTTGTACAAGTTATGAAAGGCATTAAAGAGGATCCCATCGCAGACGCACGCGACTATCTTTTGGCTCCAATCGTTGCAGGTGATGCCCACGACAATGTGGCCAAATTCAAAAGGAATTGACATCTCTACAACTTACGTCAAATGTGACTGGGGGGGGGGAAATGCAGTCCATCTTTGGTTATGCTGTCCCCTCTTAGACAGAGTGTGGGAGTGGTGGAAAGATAATTGGAAGAACTGGAAAGTAATCACTGGAGCCTGGGCCGATTCCTTTATATTGTATGGCAAGATCCCACAAGGAGCTAGGTTAACTTTAATTCAGGGGAGTGGTACGTAGCATTAACCTGCAGAGGTATTATTACGGGGTTCCTGTGGGAAACAAGAAATGAAAAGGTTTTTAAAACGATTACACTATCTTTTCAGAAGACCTGCAGCATGATAAAGCAAAAGATCCGTCAGGCAGTTTTAACAAATTGGAAAAGGTTCAGTTTTATTCATTTCGGCAAGTCATGTGTGATGAAGGGTTACTTTGCGGCAGTGGCGGATGAGGCAAACATGACTATAGCACAGTGGTTGAGGTAACCACTGATGAGAGGGTGCCGAGGTTTAGGAGTAGCCTAGTCGTTTTTAGGCCGAAAAACAACAAATAAAGCAATCTCACTAGATTGTTTTGATACTTTCAGTAGGTAGCTAGCTTTAAGTTGTGAGGGAGAAAGGCTGGAGAAAGGGTTGCAGGGCCTGCCCCATAGCCGATAAGTTTTTTTTATGGAAATATTATTTATTGTTTTTAAGCTTCTCTTACAGCAGGTTTGTCTCAAGGTGCTGGTTAGTCCCAAATCGGAGATTCATGGTTTTTGGGTAGACGGCTTCTGAAGGGAGTCAGAGACGTTGAGCTCGGTTTCCATCACAAGCCTAAGTTGGGTAATGGCCCCAATTTTTCTTTCCGGGTTGTTTGTGAGATTTTCACGGCCTCATACTTCCAAGTAAAATAAATATGTCACACTTTTTATAAAAAAAAATAAAAATAAAAATAAAAGGTCAAGCACCACCAGGAGGAGGGAGATTTTTTGAATTACTGCTCCATTCGAAATCTACCGATATCAACCAAAGAATGGTCAAGCATCACCAACAAGTTACTTGGAAATTCAGTCAAAAATGGTTTTCCCTATCAAGCAAAAAATGGTTATGCACCACCAGCAAGTTACTTGGATATCCAATCGCAAATGATTTGCCTTAAATGATTGTGTTAGCTGATCATGTTCGCAGGGTGTCACGAATACTTGTATCCTGGAATTGGCTCATCCTTTTGACAGTAATCACCTTCATACTGTGGTAACCGACCGAACAAATCGTGGGATATGCAGTTCAGGATTTTCAAGATCTCTTCATTTCGATGTTGCAAATTGATAATCGGGAAGCTCATTGTGTACAATGCATATGGCCACTTCTGCATGGTCGGCTAACTAATGACCCAAGCGGATACTTGACGTAAACTTTTCAGTTCAAGAAGTTTGTCATGCTATAAAGCAGTTGCTGCTAGGATATTTTTTGGGGTAGATGACTTACCTGCATTGTTCTTTCAAAAGTTTGTCTCGTCGCTTATAAAGTATGTGTGAGATGTCATTGCTACTATTGTAGAAGGTTGTACGATTGCGTTAATCTAAAAAAAGTTATGAAAAGACTCATATTCGAATCAAATACTCTATAACATTAACAACCATTTTTTATGGTTAATCGGATGCAAGGAGTGCTCCCATAACTAATCTATCCATATTAAACTGGTTTGATGAAAGGCAGGCAAATCCTTGACACGGTGATGTCGCTCATATTCGAATCAAATACTCCATAACATTAACAACAATTTTTTATGGTTAATCGGATGCAATGAGTGCTCTCATAACTAATCTATCCATATTAAACTGGTTTGATGAAAGGTAGGCAAATCCTTGACACTGTGATGTCGATAGCGGAAAAAAATGAATTCATTAATTGATACACAACTCTGATTGAAGTATTGCTACTTAATTTTAAAAACGTTTGTGATAGGATCGATTGGAATTTTTTATTTACCCTCCTAGTTTCGACTGAATTTTAGTGAGAAAAATATTAATTATGTCAAGCCTTTCCGTCTGGGGGGTACAACTGCAAACTTTCTAACTGCTTCCAAATTTTGAGGTCGGTCCGCCAAGGTTGCCCAATGACACTCTACACATATTTATTTTATAATAATTGCTTTATGTTATGATTATAGTTAATGATAAAATTATAAGTCCTCTGGTAGTTCGGTTCCTATTTACCGTTGATGATTTGAAAAGAACTGAGAGAAACCATCCCTAGTACGAGAGGACTGGGATGGGTCAACCTATGGTGGACCGGTTCTCATACTGGTGACATTGCCGGGTACGAGGATCTTCACAACCAAAAAAACAATCCTTTACCAACCATACCTCTACCTTTTTGTTACTAATGGGTAGGGTCATCGACAGTTTGAAGTATGCTATTAAAAAATTTTGATTGTTTCATAAGCAAAAGTTGAAAGAAAAAATAATATATTTTTTTTCCCTTCTAATTCCCCGTCATTAGCCCATCGAGGAATTAAGGTTGCGAAACCATATGAGTCCCAATGCATGTTTAACTTTCGTCTTCGTTTCAATAACTCGATGTGTTAGAAAATGTGGCAATTACGATCGTAAAGTGGACAAAGTGCAAAGGGGTGGCATTACCAGATATGGTGTTTATGCTCAACAATGATGTTTTTCCAAAAATATAATATATGAACAATTTTTGTGTCTGCCCTTACCATAAATTTACAAGCAGATGAAACATTTAACTACCAAGTACTTATGGACAAAGACTGCGAATAAAATAAAGTTTTCCTTAAAGTTAGCTGAAGCAAAGTGATTCAAAAATAAAAAAGTCACGAATGGTGCCTCCTCGACCGGATAATCTAATATATACACTGTTGTCGAAAATATCGATTATGTTTTTGTTGACGCCTGATAATGCTATACGGAGGGATTTTGCACTTCACCTTCCGACTCTATAGTTTGCATTAAATTTGTTTATCACCGTGTTGTAGCACGCATTCCAAACCTCCCCCGTGAAAAGTTATTTTATAAGTTTGGCGGAAAATCTTTTATCTACAAATACCTTTGATGATGCAATATTCTCACCTACATGCTAATAACATATCTGAAAACCCTTTGGAATATTTGACACTGTCAAATTCAATCATGAGTGGATGCTCATGAGTATAGCAATTGTGATTCATATTTGAGGTGCAAATATTGCTGATATATGAAAAGTTGAGCATTCGCTGGACTTGTTGATGAGAAAACTGCATTATTTCAATCAACATCTGAACATGATTCAATAAGTTGATCCGTCTTCGTGCATACCAACCATTTATGAGCATCGCTTGGAGGTGGGCATATGGATGAAAAAAAATGTAAATCACTAATCCGGACCAAGTTTCGAGGTTTAAGAAGTGAGTAGAACCTCATGATTGGGATATGACATGTTGTAAGGTTACAACCAAATCTCTAAATGGGAGAATCGCTAAATATTTTGTTTGCAACCCCGCTTGTATCAAACATCGATGCTTTATATCCAGTTTTAGTCACGATGTCGGGACAGAAACCTTGACAAGGGCATCTGCCCTGTATTTTCGATGTCGGACGAAGTCCGAATTTTGATGTAAGTTTGTGGAATTCGGTATGACGAAATAGACATGCTAGTGGAATATTCCGACTCGTCCGCAATTTCCGACAAGACCGGAGGGATGCGCGGTCATGGAAAGGATAAAGTTAGACCTATTCTACCTAAAACAATGAAGCCGCGCGATTAAGGGGACGCCGTGACGGAGGTTGGAGCTGCGGCGAGGAGAGAATGGGAAGTTTTATTTTTGTTGGGTCTGCAGGGCTTTTCGCGCGGAAGTCCAGAGGGGATGGTGTCATGGTTTGCTGAGTAGGGCAGTTGTTAAGGCCGTGGGCCGTTAGCCCGACCAACCAACCACGGTAACAGGCGGGCTTAGCAGGCAAGCGCTGGAAGGCGGCCTGCTGGGCATTGCAACCCTTCATATAGAAAGGATGCTCCTCTCTCGCTGTGAGAGAGGAGTTAGCCCAGTACGTACTGCCATCTAACTGTCACCCAGCAGATGCTGGGATCGAGCCCGACGATGAGCAGTCTGGGCTAGCTCCTTTTCTTTTAGAGCTGCCCACGACACCAGCATGAAACGTGGTCATTCTCGACCGTGAGATCATCAAATCTCACGGTTGGGAACGGCCGCGCGATTCCAGCATGGCCCCTGCACAAGGATGACACGCACGAATCGAGAAATGACCCAAAACTTTTTCGATTCCCTCGAAGGGAATCGAACTCGGGTCTGTACTTCTACAGTTCATGGCCGTTGGCGACTTTATTACAAAAAAAATCATAATAGTATATAAATAAAATAGAAATAAATAAACAAAGAAAAAAACAAACAGCGCCACATGGTGCCCGAAGATGTGCCTGAGGGCACATAACAGTAACCGTTGGCATAAACCAACGACTTTATTCTTACAAAAAAAAAGAATAGACAGCGCCACATGACGCTTGAAGATGTGACTAGGGACTATAGTCCCCAAGTAAAGACAACAGACGCCCGTCGAAAAACGGGTTGCCGTTTTTTACGTAAGTTCGTTTTTTTTTTTTTTTTTT
>BFEA01000064.1:1856825-1874463 GCA_003427395.1 Chara braunii
AGAGAGAGAGAGAGAGAGAGAGAGAGAGAGAGAGAGAGAGAGAGAGAGAGAGAGAGAGAGAGAGAAGGAGTAAAGGGTGGGGGTCGCCGACTTACCTATGGATGACCCATTCCACTCCCACCGATAAACTAGCAAAATCTAATGAATCTTTCGGTAGAACATGAAAATATACATTCCCACACTCTATTTCCTCCCCCCCTCTCTCGTCCAGAAAAGAGATAGGCGTCGTTGCTTGAACAACAGGCGCCAACTCAGACGCTGAAAACTGTAAAAAAAAACAAAAAAAAAACAAAGGAAGAAAACAAAAATGAGGCAACTGCCTCGTGGGGACAAAAAAGCAAAAGAACAGTCTTTTCGACTGTATGAGAACAAGATGAACTCCCACTATTGGTTGGGGCAAATATTAGTGGTCGTGAGATCTAGAATCTCGCGGCCTACAGTGTGCACGTGAGAGTGGGAAAGGGAAGCTGGTTGGAGAGAGGAAGGGAGGAGGGACGTGAGAGTTGAGAGGGAGAGGTCCTATTCCTCCCAAACTGACAACTGCCCTCCTCGTTTTCAGGGGAAGGTAGAGCAAAAGGTGGAGAGTTGTTGCATGCAGGTGCAGTAAAAATTAGAATTAGCTTTATTTTTATTTTTCTTTTGTTCATTTTCCTTATTTTGTGTGAGGTCACTTGTCCTCACGTGGTGCTATGGTGCTACCTCTGGCAGAAGCTGGCAGAGGTAACTGTCAGGCTCATGTTTTTTAAGGGAGCCTGAAAAGTAAAAGGTCATAAAAGGAAAAGGCCAAGTAAAGCCTTTTCCTCGATGTATCTGCCCTGGAAAAAGGGTCCAGATACATTAAACTGAAAGGGGTTGTATCTTTCCAACTCCTTATCAGAAAAATAAAAGAAAAACAAATTTGGAAATGGCAGGAGCCCATCTATCTCGCGAGATTCCGAGATAGCTGGGGGAAAAAAAAGGAAAAAAAAATGGGGCAGTTAAAAAAACTGCCCCACACTAAGGCTGTGGCTGTGGTGCAACCACAATTAGCTCTGGATCTTGGCCAGATCAAGGGCTCACTGTGAGCCCGCGATTTTGCCTGGGGGCTAGAATGACGTCCAACCCCCCTCAGCCACTATAAAACAGGCAGTTGTTCCCAACTGTCACAAAGAAGCACTCGTGTTGTCAATTGTGTGACGTGCACACTTGAGTGTTGCTGAGGAGCTGAGGTGCTGCCTGAGGACTTCAAGGAGGAGGCTGGAGAACTGTAGTGGAGCGAGAAGGAGCAGGGCATCCATAGCCAAGGCAGGGAACACTCTGTTTCCCTCCCCTTTGGATGATGCTGGTCCACCTGAACTGATCCAGGGACGCTACAGGGCTACGGTGGTGCGGCTAAGTGAAATTTGTGCCCGGGGCCCAAATTTTACTAATTTTGGCCTGCCATTTTTTTACTACGGTGGGGAAGTACTGCCGAATTTCTGCGCCGGCAACGCGAGTTTGACGACGGTAGTACGGAAGTGCTGTCAAATTTTTGCAAGGGGGACACAAGTTTTATGGCGGTGGTACTGAAGTGTTGCTGAACTTTTGTGGCGGCGACGCAAGTTTGACGGCGGTAGTACGGAAGTGTTGCCGAATTTCGGCGACGACGATGCAGGTTTTACGGCGGTGGTACGAAAGTGCTGCCGAACTTTTGTGGTGGCGATGCAAGTTTGACGGCGGTGGTGCGGAAGCGCTGCCGAATTTTTGCGGCGGCAACACTAAGTTTGACAGCGGTGGTGCGGAAGCGCTGCCAAACTTTTGCGGCGGCGACGCAAGTTTGACGGCGGTGGTGTGGAAGCACTGCCGAATTTTTGCGACGGCGACACTAAGTTTGACGGGAGTAGTGTGGAAGCGTCGCCGAATGTTTTCACAACGACGACACATGATTTACAGCGGTGTCGGCAGTATTTTGTGTTGAGCAACAACTGGGCATTGACGCAGTGAAGGTGCCGCTAGAGTGGTGTATTTTGAAATAGCGTGGACTTGACGGTGCAGTAACGCGGTGACGGCGGAAGCAATTGGCAGCAACGTTTACTAAAAGTAAGTGAGGGGGTGCTATGGCAGGTGGTCGCAACAAAAGAGTGGTGTAAGTCACTTTGCTGACGACTGGGGATGACTACCTTCACATCAAAAGGGGTGTAATTCTATACGGTCTTCTTGAGTGTGCCGTACAACTTCACTCAAGGTCAGTGGTCAGTCAGTTTGACTCAGACCCTTTCACGCTTGAGTGAACCCACACTTTGCTCGACCCTGTTCTTTGAATGTTCACTGAAAGGTGGAGGAAATGTGTGTTTGCGTTTGTGAATGTGAGTCTGACATGAGTTTGAGTTTGCATTGTTTTTCTGTTGAACTTGTCGTCTGATTCGACTGCAGGTGTGGTTTATTGAAATGGAAGTGGGTTTGACCATGAGATGGTTAAAGTTTGGTTGCTCTCACTCCTCTATACTTGTATGTATGTGGCAAACCGAGAAAGAAAGAAAAAGATGACGAAAACAAATAAAGCGATCACTAAGAAGAAAAGCCTGAATGGATATAGATTTTTCCCAAGGTCACCGGTTCTTTCCTGAATGACTTTCCCCGTCTAAATGACTTTTCCTTCTGTGATCATTTTTCGTATAAGTTGTTCTTGATGTAAGGCAGCAAGAGGTCGTTTGCTCACCGTGATAGATTCCTTTCCTTTTGCAAGGAGGTATCTGAGGCGGGGGTTCGTTGCCTTAGGGGCCGACCCTGTTATCGACTCGGAGTGGACCACTTTCCGATGGGGTACCATGCTATTGTGGTGGAGCCAGCCCGACTTCTGAGATTCAAGGTTCTCTCGGGCGAGGACGAGGGGTATCCCAGACCACCTCCTAGGGGAAGGACAGACGTATATTCACGGAAAGACCTCTAAAATTTCTTGGCGCCTTGCGTAAGGGAGAACTGATGTAGTATACCCTTTTGGTGGCCATATTAAGATTCATTGACGCATGGGTAACTGGTGCCATAAGCAGCCCAGTTCATATCATACTAGTTTAAGCAGAGTGCAGTTAGGCACTCTTATCGCGGATGGTCGTGTCAGAAGAAGCACGAACCGATGAGAAGAAGGATGTATGAATAATACTCAATAGCAGGGATTTTAACGTAACTACTCTCGTCTTTCTTTTTAGATGACAGCAGGGACAATGGTCTATTACCTTTTTCGCAATCGTGACCGCGCGGCAGAATGGGCCGAGTCCTCAAAACGTAATGGAGAAAGATTAGAGAGAGTAGGGCGAGTCGTCTTCAATCCGGATGAATTATATTATGAGGAGGATGTTCCACGGTTCTGGGATGGCAGTGCGCGAAACCCTCCTAGACGAGTCATTTTCAGGTCAAGAACTGGATTGGACATTCTTCATTACGAGTTCACGCCGCCACTGCCCGATTACGACTTCGCCAACATGAACTTAGTGGTGATGCAACCATACGAAATTAACCCTCGAATGGGCGAAATTCCGGAGATAAGGCTGACTTTCGTTTGTTCCGTACTTTGGTTAAATGAACGACAAGGTCATTTCTTTGATATATATCATACAAAACGAGTACGGGCGAATAGGTTCATCATTCTACGAGTTGAACCATTCTCAGAGTATGTATGGCAAGATGAGGACGATGACCTCATAGAACGATTACTCAACTGATGAAGTCTTGTTCTGACACGCAGATGCCTGGAGCTCGACGATATATGACCATCCCGAGGTACCTGCTGGTTCGCGATACGCTTGAGGACGATCTCATCAGAGGAGCAGAGCAACTTTTACGAGTCCGAGATGGTTCTCCCACGGAGTGGATCGGCTTCATCGGCCTAATCCGAAATGGAGAGGGATTTTTCCCTAGCACTCGCGTGGATTTTCGTGCAAACACAGCCCGAACTCCCGAGGAGTTTTATGGATACACATTGTATTTTCACCATGCGAGTAATCTCCAATGTCTCTCCCGAGTCATTGTGAGTATCAGGATTATCTCGTCCCTGAAAGACGCTTCGGCGTCGTCCGGATCCAGGACACACTGTAAGAGACCCGACACTTATTTGGACTTAGTCGGCCTCTGCGAGTCATAGTTTGGAGGTTAGCTTCACGAATGAACTCTTTCTATGACACTCAAATTATTAGAGTCATGTGAGGTGGACGGAGGGCTACCCTAACATCCGATGACAGTGAGCTCACGCGATTGGATTCATTGGAGGCTCAGGCGCACGGAAGACGACAGATCTACTTGGGATAAACACCGTCTTCTGATATCCAACTTGGATTTCAGATAACACCTACACATTGACTTGTCCTGTTGAGGAAGTGATATGACTCATGTCAGAAGTAAGATAGAAACGATAGCAGAAGTTGGATCGAACCGAGAGTTCAAACTTCGACCAGGAACCAGATCACTTGTTGATTTGCATGGTAACAGTGATATTTATTGCAGAAGCTACCCATGACAAGCTTCTGTAGGCATGATATTGTTCTAAATTCAGACTAAGGAAAAACTCTGACTTTAACTTAAAAGGCTTGAAAAAGAAAATTTATGTGATGACCATATTGACGACAAGTAGAAAAGCCCGATAGCATGATCTTTTTCGTCAGACCAAACCTATTAAAAAATTATGCTATAATTGTTGAGCTGGTTGATTTGAAAGAGTGACTTCATGTATATTACTTTTTGTGATTTCATCTGAGTAAATTACATATATACCTATATTTATATGGAGAAATTGTATGCAAGGGACTAGGGTTAAGATGTTGTTAGTTTCTATACTTGATTGAAACCACTCTAGTCGACCGGCGTACGCTTCATCCTCAAGAGATCAGCGCCCTAAGTACGAACGGCGTCCGGGTTCAACAAACGTTTAAATCATGTATACCTATACTACAGAGTGCGAGCAAACGCCCTCGACTGACCCACCTCTGCAACTGCATGTAAAAGCTTTCGCATGTGGGTTAGTAGCTCGGTAGGGATACACTCCTAAGGGTGGTGACAACCCCTTAGGGAAGAAAGCTTATACCCCACGGGAACTTATGCTGTCGTAGGGGATCGCGGGATGTACAAGCTGGCACACCCAGGCAGAGCGACGAAGGGATGACACGACCGCGCACTGCCTCGGCGACTCACGAAAACTATTTCATGTCGTGTCCAAGTTGTCTCCGTGTTTTGTTTTATTGTGTAACTCTTGCGTGACGTGGCCGGGAGGATACTTTCTCACGCGGGGCCCGATGCGCTCGACATGTGGCACCGTTGCCGGGGATAACGACAAACTACTGTTGTCCGTGGCGGAACGACACTCGGATAATAAAATATTAAGAAAATTACAACCATGATTTGTTTTTGTTTTTGTTTTCAGATGAAAGACCAGTAAAATTTTACAGAGTTAGAAAAAAAAAGGAAAATTTGATTAAAATATGGATGTATGATGTTTTTTTTTCCTAGGTAGCAAATCCAGATATCCGGCAGACCAATTTTATCTGGAATTTTCAATCTGGATGAATTTTCCGGATTAATTCCGGATATGGAAAATCCGGCCTTGCGCAAAATAGTTTTTTTGCCAAAAAATCAAAAAATCAAAAAAATCTAAAAAAAACATATGTTATTCATATGAATGATACGAACAACATTTGGCTTGAGGTTATCTTTGATATCTCAACAGATATAAAGATAAAAAATAAAACAGACAAAAAAAATAATATTTAGATAAAAAATTATAGAATCATTAGAATGAATTAAGCATCCCCCCTCTAAACCCCTTTATGCCCTATTTTACCCCCTTTGAACCCTTCAATGCCCTATCAAGCTTTTCATGAAATAGGAATGTAGTTCTATTGTATTTTGCATGCGCAATATCATTTTTTTTTATTTTTTTTTTTTTTTGCTTTTTTTTGGCCTTTTTTTTAATCATCCGGATTTCCGGATGATCCTATTCCCCGATCATCTGGCCAGATAATCCGACCAGATTATCCGGCCAGATAACCCATGCTACTTAGTTATTTTCCCTGTGTCACTTAAGATGTCTGACAGACGTGGCAATGAAAGAAGAAATGACATCATAGAATTGGCCAAGACAATTCAATAATCGAACACGCAACGGGATCAACTTCTAAAAGCGGAAGTACCTTTGTTTGACGACAACAACGCATCTGGTTGGGTTGAGAAGTTTGAACAATTAGCAAGTTGTCGGGAATGGACAAATGCAGATATGTTACAGAAGGTGAAACGATATTGCAAGGTAGAATATAAGGAGGAGTTGATGACCTTGGTGCGTGCGTCAAAGGACTGGGCTGAATTTAAAAGAAAAGTTATTGGATAAATATCAGTTGGGAGATCAACTGTTGGATTTCGCTGATCTCCGAAAAATTGCCCGGCGAAAATTTGGATCAACCAGGCAATTCCTAACGGAATTCGAAAGGGTTGCTCGATTGATACCAGATTTGCCAGATAAGGACAAATGCCTTATCTTTCTGGACAACTTCTCAGAGGTTGAGCAAAGAGAGTTGATGAAGGATACGCAGGAGAAATATGATTGAACCTATGTTACCAGCTGTCCGATGGGGAGACGTCTCCGGGAGACGGTCAGGGGGAAGTTGTCCGGAAAATCGGACAATTGTTTTTTTGCCAAAAAAAAAACGAAAAAAAAAACCAAACGGGGGGGGTCTGCGCACCACTAGGGGACCCCCCCAAAAAAAATTCAGGTTGTTCTGAGCAAAAGGAAAAAACAAATCAGATACGGTGGGGGAGGTGTGATGATGATCCTTCCCGACATCTGTGTGTGTTTCCCCAGGGAAAAACACACATAGATGCACTCTCTACACACACAAACACAGGCTATTCTGAGCAAAAACATTCAATACCACACACAGATGCACTCTCTACACACACAAACATCTCCCTGTCTGTGTGTGATGAGAGTGTCTGTGTGTGTAAAGAGTGCATCTCTACTTTTTCCCTGGGAGATGTATGTGTGTGTAGAGTGCATCTCTACTTTTTCCCTTGGAGATGTCTGTGTGTGTTTCACCCTGAAAATTTTTCCCGAGGGAAACACACACAGATGCACTCTCTACATACACAGACATCTCCCTGTTTGTGATTTTGCTAAGAACAACCAGTTTATTTTTCTGCATAACATAGTTATTTTTCGGAATTTTTTGAGGTAGTGTTTTTTTTTTTTTTTTGGCCATTCGGGTTTCGGACAGACTGTCCGGGGGGGACGTCCGACCAGTTGTCCGATCGAACAACCCTGGACGGTCAGGGGGGTTTTGGACGTCCGATCTGGTAACCTAGGATTGACCAAAAATAAAAGCCATTTTTTTGTCAGGATGCTTTAGAAATTATTAAAGCAACACAAGGAAGATCGTGAAAAGGAGGATGTCAGTAAAGATAAGGATTGCGAAGTCTTCAAAACCCTGTCAGAAATGAAGGAAATGATGGCTGATCTGCGCGGAGAACGTTTGAAGCTGGAATTAATGATGGTTAAGGCAAAAGGAAGCAAGAGGAAAGGGAAATACGTTTCTCTTGAAAGCAGCGAAAGTGAAAGTGAAGAGGAAGAACCTCCGAAAAAATTGACGAAAGCTGAAAGAAAAACCTTAAATCAGATTCGAGGAGGCCAGGGAACTTCCAAGAAACAGGGAAAGAATGAGGGCAATGGTGGAAATGACCAAAATAGCCAAGTGCAACCAGAGCAATCCCAGCTCAGGCCAAGTCAGCAACAACCTGAAGGAGGTCGGGGACGAGGCTGACGAAATTCTGGGGGACGAGGAAATTGGGCGAAAGACTTCACATGTAAGTACTGTGATCACAAGAGACCAATTATGCGATTTTGTTAGATCCTTGCCAAGGATTAGGCTGACGGGATCGTATTTACTACTATTCGCCATGAGGTCTTCGATTTCAAAGGAAATTTCATCGACCCCAACATCGAGGGACGAATGAGACGCAACCTACCGACCACTTTTAGGATGGCCTCGCCTGAAGAGGAAAAGTCTTTCCAATTAGAAGAGGCATTTCAATATTTGTAGATTGATGATCCTGAAATATAATTGGGAGAGTTGACGAAACAAGGAGAGACACTTATTCAGAGAACGAAGAAAGTTATGAAGAAAATGAGACAATGCCGAGACGCGATTTATGCCTCGACATGAATGAGGAATGACCATGCCTTCCTAATGTATATCGATTGTGGATGAGATAGGTCAGACAATACTCCTTCTGTGGCACCAAAATCTTCGCATGGTCCAAGACCCATGACTGCTACTTTGATGTCACGACCAGTCTTCAAGCGAATGACCCCGACAATTGTACCACAGGCACGAAGGACCCGGAGAGCACTTAGTAAGAAGACAACAGCAAAGGGAGGATCCAAGGAACCAGTCGAAGAAGTCCTTATTCCAGATGAAGAGGAAAGCGACTCAGAGAAAAAAGATGAAAGATTGCGTGCCGAAGATGAATGACAAGCGAAGCAGCGTGCTTCTGAGCGTGATACTGAGAAAGAGAAATAAGTTGTTGAGGAGGAGGAACCTCGACGAAAGAAGAACGTCTATACAATCCCTATTGAAAAAGGGATTGATATTGAACAGATTGTTGATCGTAGCTTGGAGAGTCAGCGTGACTTAGTCACGCTGAAGGAGTTTTTGGCAGCATCTCCAAAAATCCGCGGCGAACTTAAGCAACGATTGACACCGAGGAAGGTAATGACTGTCAAAATTGGAGATATTATTCTATCAGAAACCATTTGGGCACCTGCAGGAAAAAAAATGGATTGGCGATGTGTTTCTACTAGGCTTCTAAAAGTACACGTTGGGCAAGGTGAGTTCTCTGCTCTTGTTGATGATGGTGCTGAGATGAATATTATACGAGAGAGAGAAACAATTGAGGCAGGGATTCATATCAATCGATCCGATACTGGATTCCTAGTAGGAGCGAGCGGATCAACTCCCTTCTGTGACACAGCCATTGATGTTACAATCACGGTAGGAAAGGTAAAAGCTCGAAGCTACTTTTATGTTTTATCCAAAGTTGAGCACGAGGTATTACTGGGTAGATCGTTTTGTGCCGAATAGAGAGCATTATCATCAATAAACATGATGACTCAATGTTTGTCGCCCTGTGTGACCCTGTATGTGGATATTATGAAGTAAGGAAATGTGAAAACACATGGCCAACAAATTCCAGGAATCGGCTTAATCAAGGATCCTACTCTTTCTCAGGATCTGAAAGGCTAAGGAGGGAGAAATAGTCGTTTGATGGTTACGAAGAGCCAAGGGAATTTTTTATTGCCTTGCCCAAAATATTGCAGACAATAGATTTTCTTTCGACAGAATCCTCGGTTGATCGGGGATTGGTTCAAACATTAGCTGATGTGATATCTGATGTGGGAGGAGCGGGGAATATGACTTTAACGTATCGACTGGACGCACCCCCAAAAACAAGCACGCTGGTTACTCCTACATCCAAGGAGGGTCCTTTTTTAGAGGACGGAGTTGGCCACGGGATCGAAGCGCAAACATAAGAACGTAGGAGTAAAAGCGCAGCTTGTGCCTGTCTTGATCACCCAGGACCAAAAAGTTTATTACAAAGAGGAGAGAGAGTGGATCAGGACAATGAAGATAAAGGCAGAAGAGGGACCGTGTCGATTAATGGAAGATAGAATCAAGGAAATTATCATTGGAGATGATAAATTTCTTACTAAGGCAGAGACCGATTTCCTCGTTAATACTTTAAAGAACATACATCTGACATATGCCTTTCACGATAATGAACGGGGAAGATTGAATGTTGATATGATTTCAATGATCAGGATACATACAGTACCACATGAGCCATGAAACGTAAGAGGTCCGCGGTATCCGAATCCAGATGATCACCGAAAAGTGATTGAGTATCTGAACGGGAAGATCCAGACAAAAGTAGCGGATTATTCTCATGGACCATATGCATCTCCTTGGTTCTATTTTATTAAACGAAACAGCTTCCTCAGATGAGTCAAAGATCTGCAAAGGTTAAATGCAGTGACGGTTCGAGATGCAGGTGAACTTCCACATGCAGACCTACTGTCAGAATCATGTGCAGGTAGGTCCATTATCACATTGATTGATTTGTATTTAGGTTACGATCAATTCCTTTTGTATACAACAGACATACCAATTACGGCAATGCATACGCCTAGAGGATTGATTCATATGTGTTCAATACCTCAAGGTTGGACAAATACCATCGCTATTGTACAACGATATATGATGAGGGTCATGCAACCACTTTGTCCTGATGTGACCTCACCATGTATTGATGATTTGGCTATTCTAGGACCTCGTGTGAAGGATGCAACAAAGGTGTTACTAAGCATTCGCAAGTTTGTCTGGGAACACATACGCGATGTGGAAAAGGTTATGCGAAAGCTCAAGGAATATTACCTCACAGCCAGCGGTGTCAAATCTAGACATTGCATGTGCGAAGCGACAATTTTGGGATTTTTATGTGATGAGAAGGGTTGTCGGCCAGTTGCAAAGAAGACAAATAAAATTTTGGAATGACCGACGCCTTTTAAATCTATCACGGATGTACAGAGCTTCCTTGGGACCTGTGGGTTTTGGCGCATCTTTATCCGAAGGCTCAACTTGGAAATAATATCAAGCTGCCAGTTCTTATGCAAGTATAGATAAAGTATTTTCTATTTATACCCAGTTTATATTTATGTGTATGTTTTTCAGGCTAAACCATTCAACTTAGAAACAATGCTTAGCATTAGACAAGAAATCCTCCCTAAAAAATAAACAAAAGACTGAACCATTCAACTTAGAAACAATGTTCAGCCTATCCTCAAACCGTTCAAAGCATGAAGTTGGATTATTTAGTCTACCGTCAGTCAGAAATCCCAAAAGAAACAGACGGACCAAGCCATTCACTTAGAAACAATGCTTGGTCCTAGAGATCAGCCAGGCAAACCCTTAGAAATAAGCACAACAACCAGGCCATTCAACTTTGAAACAATGCCGGATACTTAAGAAATCAGTCAAATAAACATAGCCCTGGATCATTTAACTTAGAAACAATACCCATTCCTTGGTTTTCCCAGTCAAACGCATGCAAACTGCCTTCCTCCCACCTTCTCCCAATTCATCCCTTAGTCTGCTTTCAGTCAAAAGTAAAGAAGAAACTTAAACTTGTCACACATATTCCTTCTCTTCAGTCTGATTGAGTCCTGAAAAGAAAGCAAAAGTCATAGGGAAACACATGCATACAATCAGTCAATCTAAGAGGAAATAATTAAACAGGGTTACAGTGGGGTCATACAGACAGAAAGAGATATGTCTGATAGTTCCCTGCCTCCAGAACCTCGCCTAGGTTCCGACAGAGCTCCCACAATCGGTGGGTGGACTCCCCACATAGTTTTACTGCGGTCCTATGGGTTGCAATCCCGCCTGCCACCTTCCTCTCAGAACCAATAGACTAGACTTAGAGTTAGAAGGGCAGAAGAAGAGACATTAAGACCCTCAGATACAAGAGAGGTGCTCTCAAACTCGCACGAGAGGGCCTTGGCACCTTCATGCGTCTGAGGGCCCCGCAATGGTGACCAACAAAACAACAATAGCTTGGTCAACGTGAAATCAAAATCGCTTGTTGTTGATCTTCTTGACGACCTTAACTTATAGCAATAATCCCCTTCAACAACTCAATCCCTCCACCGAACTCCCAATCCCAAACTATGTCAGCTATGGAAGAGCTTACAATCTTCACGACAAACCTCCAACTAGTTTCATCGGCATAATGAGCAATGCACTGGATAGCAGACGGAACTGCAGTTCTTGTGGCAAAACTCAACAGTGGGCACCGCAAAGTATACCCTATGTCATTCAGTGGTGCTCATAGCAACCCATAACACTGTTCTGTCAAATAAGCGTTGAGATAGAATCTCCGGAGAAAGACTCTACTGGTTCTGCCAGCCAGCTCATGCGGCAAACTGTGGTGAACACAGCGGTCGCAGTTGTAGAGTTCCGCGACACACAAGGAATAGCCGTCCGCATTGTCAGCCCCTACGGCTGCACCAACAATAGCTCAGTATGTGGTAGCTTAGTAGCCAACTGCTCCACGATCAACGACATACCCCCCCCGTGCCTCGTACCCAACCTTCAAACTCACATGGTCGCTGAGTTGGCCAGGTCCAATCAGTCGGGAGACGAAAGGTGAAGGTGATCACGACAGTAGGAATACGGTCCCGTAGATTTGAGGATGGGCAATACGATCGAAGAGATCGTATTGCTACCATTGCGAAGTGCGTAACAAAGATGGAAGTCACTCGGGTAGGTGCTACGACCGCCACGATTCTACAGCGGAGGATGTGCCGGGCGCGCAGGAACTGGTTTGCTGAGCCTATCTAGTGTCAGCGGGCCTGAGCGGGCAAACGACCATCTACGGAAAGAAGACTATCATGGGGAATGATGATCCAAGCGATCAAAATTGTGCTGCTGATAACGGATATGACGACGGTTATTACCATAACAACCGAAAGATATTGCTATTGCGCTTGCTGAGCCTCCTACACTTATCCTGAACCTTTTTATTTTTATTTTACAAGGTTAATGAATCTACCGCAAAAAAATCGGATAGATTCATCCCATTATATACTGGTAATTCCCAACACCCCGCTGTCTATACTGCGCAGTCCTTTTTCTCCATAGCCCCTAACCCAATAATCTTTTAGCAAAACTAACTTTACTAACAGAATCGCCCTAGCCCAAACCTCATGATCCTTTTTTTTCCTCGCTTTAATCCGTTAAGTAACGGGGGAAATCCGTATCTTCTCCCTCTCTTCGCTGCCTTCCCCGACACTCTTCGCGCACGCTTTTTTCTACTAACCTTCTTTTCTACTAATCCATCACCAAATCCAATACTACAGTTGCGCTCGCACGGGGCTGAAACCTCGAAATCAGCTTTTCTAAAGTCACCCTTCAGACGAGCGAGGGTCGTCCTTCTCCCTCCCTTCACCGTGCTCCTCCATCACTTATGTCCCTGACTGTGTTCGGTCTGAAAACTCGCCTCGATCCATTCTCCCTTCTTGCTCGCCCCCGCGACCGTCTTCCTCACTTCTTTGGCTGAGTGCACCACCCGATGGTAGCGGACCTCGCAGCGACCGATCTCCGCTTAATATCTCTAACTACCCCGAGGGACTTTAGGAAGGAAATAGCTGCCAGGACTGCTCGATAAGTCTACCGCCTTTGAGAAAACTTCAAAGGGAAAACCGGTTAACAATCGATCCTACAAGTTCTTCACCTCTTTACCCAAGTCCGACAAACAACTAGCCCATCAGTACCGCTACGGCCTCGGCCACAGTGCCCAGTGCCACTCCGCCCGATAGTACTGCGCGCGGACTCGGTTCATCTCTAAAGTTAGGTTAAAAAAAGCGCAACTTACTATGTGCAAGTCACCCTTGAGCACAGGCTGCGCTAATCTTCTCTGCACCGTTCCAATTTTAACGGATGTCCCGAAGGACGAACACCAGTCCCACTTACATGACTGCAGAAGCTCAGATCCGAACCCGGATCTGCATTGCTGCTGTTCACGGTTGTACAGGCTGAACCTGACCTGGTTAACACAACCGTCGACACCTAACTCAGGCTCCCTGGTTACAACGATCCGTGCCCCACGGCCTTCCCATGTATTTCGTCCGCATACCCAAGTCTAACGAGCGATCTATACGTCAGAATCGTTGTAGGTCCCCGCCAGAGTTTCCCTGACTTTGCCTTACTCACGCATAGTCCACCATCCTTTTGGGTCCCAGTGGTCACGTTCTCACCCGGACCTCCTTCGACGGATCACGGTTGGCCGACGACGTACTCACAGGGGCATATGCCACTCAGGTCCTTCCGCCTTGAGAGTTAATCACCCACCGGTTTCGGTGTCGCGCTTGGTTCCAAAAGAATAAAAACGCAATAATAATAATAATCACAAAATAAATAAAACGAAATAATAGCTCTGGAAAATAAATCTTATCGCCATAAGACAAGGAAAGAGAACTGACCCTGTGATGACCAAAACCATGGGGGATAGCCTCGCCGGGCCCTCAACCCCACGGCTGCTCGCCGGGCCCTCAACCCCACGGCTCCTCGTCGGGCCCTCAACCCCGCGGCTCCTCGCCGCTCCGATACTCCTACGTTGTTGCAACTTGGTCTCGATCCCGGAATCTCCCCCATGGTAGTCCGATACTGTAACCAATAGTGCTAGGTCCAAGGCTGGGTCTAGCTCTGACGAACACCTAAATAAACTGATACTGCGCGACGTGCAGACCTACCGAAACATTTTTAGAACTACACCGTTGTCAACGTCGCCCTTCGTATGCACAAACGACATGTAAGCACAACAATCAAAAGACAAAATCTCTTTAATCCTAGTTTAATCAGAAACACAGATCTGGCCGGCGATCACGCCGACTCTTCAATCATCAACAAAAAATAAAAACATCACGCGCGCCTCAAATCTGTGCGTCCACACACTCTGTACCCTCGTCAATCATCCAGCCAGTGTAAACCACACACAGTGGCGCCTCGCGTGGTATAAATAAGCTTTAAACTAAACTTGTTTCCCGTCACCTGTAAAAACCAGGGTGGATACCCTTGTAAGGGTATTCACACCGATAACGTCAGCAACTCCTACATTAAAATCTTTCACGTCACGACCCGGAACATCAACTACTGCGAGTGTTTCGAGAATTATCATGACGAGTAGCAGCGTCGGGGAGGAAAAGGTTAAATAGGAGCCATTTACGGTGGATCCCAAGTTCAGCGGTGACCACTGTGTGTGGACATGGGTGCAGGCCGGTCAGATCTTGGATGGGAATGCCAAGGGACAAAGAACGTTGCATTGCAGGTTGCGCCAGTGCGAGTGGAGCGGCAAGCGAAAACGGGCGTGTGAGCACTTCACTTTTAATAGGGCATCCTCCATGCAACCTCATGCCACCATTGCCATTTCGAGGAGATTGCACAGAGCTGGTTGGGGGTTGCCTCTGGACCTGCTGGAGAGGGTGCATCGTGTGATGGAGGAGGAGAGCAACAAATCTGAGCATGATATCGACATGCAAGATATTATAGCGGTTGGTGGAGGAGGTTTTGGGATTGGAGAAGACTCTGATGAGGGAGTTTGTGAGCAGCCCAACAGTGGACAAGGGATGGTGGCCATTGGAGGGCTTGGAGCACTCAGGTTGCGACCTGCGATGCAGTAGGCCATGGAGCAGGCGGGTCGCGTCCATCGCAAAATGAGGCCCGAGTTTGTGGACCAGCAAAACAAACGTCAATCGTGAGGTACACAAAGAACCCGAGCCAGGAGAAAATTGATGACGATGACACCATAAACATCTGCGGGTGATCGTTGATGAACTACATCGGATTCCTTGCAGGACGTTCGAAGCCAATTTTCGTCAAGTGTGAGGATGTGAGTGTGGGGGACAAGGATGCAACTGCTGTTGTTGCGGGGTGGAACGGTTCTTCAGGGAGTTTGGGGTGGAGAAGATCACAACGATCTGCAAGAAGCTGTTCACGGGGAACAAGAGTGCAACTTGGATGTTGAGGAAGGATCCAGAGTTCAGTCAGATTACTGCATTGCTTGCACAACCCACTGCATGGACCTGCTCCTGCATAACATCTGCAACAAGACATGGGTGGTTGAGGTAATTGATTGTGTGAACAAAATTGTCAACTTCTTCAGGGTTCATAGGTGGCCACATCCACACTTGAGGAGACACTTGATTAAGTAACTGGAGTTGAAAGCCAGCTGTCTCCTTCAACCAGCATTGATGAGGTTTGGGACCCACTACGTGATGTTGTACAGACTTCATGTGTGAGAGAGGGTGCTTGTGCGTATTGGGACTTGGCGGCGGGCGCCCATGGGAGAGTATGGTGTGGTGAGGGGAAATCAAAGCAAAAGCGTACACAACCGAGGAGTTCATTCTTGACAAAGACGTTTGGGCTGATATCAAGAAGTTGACTCTCTTGCTGAGGGGCGTATACGATGTGTTGAGAGAGGTGGACAAGGACGTCCATTGCTTGTCATGCATCTACGACATGGTTTCTTGCCTGTAGAGCTTTGCTCGCTCTTCCCCCCTTACTGCAGATGACCGAGATGCTGTCCTCCTCAATGTCGACAACAAGACTGGCATGCTTCTCAGCCCCATACATGCAATGGCACGACTACTGGATCCTCAGTTGAGGGACATTGCAGTTTTCAGCAACGTCGAGCTCATAACGCACTTCAACAGTAGTGTTCAGCGACTGATCAGGAAGAAGGGGTCAAAAATGTTCAATTACTACAAGGACCAGTTGTACAACTTGCAATTTGGGAGGGGACTCTTTGGCGACTCGGCGGTGTTGAGGAGGGCAGAAAGGACAATCATGTGTTGTGGTGGGAGGCGCACGGTGTTGGGCATCCAAAGATCAGGGAGTTGGCAGTCGAAGTCCTTTCCATATGGACGACATTCTCTGCGGCTGAGAGGAATTGGAGCACATGGACTCTCATACAAACGAAGTCCAGAAACAAGTTGCATCATGAACACGCTGAGAAGCTGGTCTATTCGCACTGCAGCCTAAGGCTCAAGAGCAGGGGGGAGGATGGGCCCACCATTGCAGGAGGGTGGTTGAAGTTGGAGAAGGATTGGGTGGACGAGGACTTGGAGGGTGACACAACGAATGTCACATATGTCGGTGATGACGATGAGGTCGGTGGAACGGCCACTCGTTCTCCTACAGGCAACACCAACGTTGCTCTTGCTCCATCTACTACGATGTCGGCATCTATGCAGAGGTTGGGGGAGGTAGAGGAGGTTGCAGAGGGGGACGAGGTTGAGGATGTTGCGGATGCGGAGGATGAGAGTGATGAGGATGAGGACGACGTTCCAGGCGATGAGTGGGTGGACAAGAGGTCAGACTCCGAGAGATCGTGAACGAGGAGGGAGGAGATCCATCCATATGTGTTGGGCGCACACTTCAGTGATCGATTGAGAGACTAACATGCACAGAGGGAGCAACCGTGACAGGGGCATCATGAGGAGCACCATCCGCACCCTCAGGAGGAGGAGCAGCCGCAGGCGGAGCACCCACAACAAGACGAGCACCAGCAGCGAGAGGATGAGAAACACCAGCAGCAGGAGTTGGAGCACCTGCAACAGGAGGGGGAGCACTAGCAGCTAGAGGGCGAGGCAGAGGATGAGCACTAGCAAAGGATGAGCGCCAACAACCAGAGCCCGAGGGGGAGCAGCAGCAACAGCCCATGGATGCATTCTTTGGCCGTGGACGACCTTCACAACTGCTCAGCCGCCATGGAGCACATCCCGAGATTGTATGGGATCCTCTTGCGTATTGATGTGGACGAGGTGGACGAGGCAGACGTGACAGAGGCCGACCACCTTCTGCACGAGGGCGGTAGCCTGCCACACGTGGTAGAGGACGTCGTAAGTCCGTGAAACCACGAGAGACATCTGTCTTCCGTCTCATCCTGCAGAGGGTTCCGATGATGACTCTCGTGAGAGTGTTCCTCTGAATGCCTGATGTGTGTGTGGGTGTGTGTGTGTGTGTGTGTGTGTGAGAGAGAGAGAGAGAGAGAGAGAGAGAGAGAGAGAGAGAGAGAGAGAGAGAGAGAGAGA
>BFEA01000064.1:1883257-1899015 GCA_003427395.1 Chara braunii
TCTCTCTCTCTCTCTCTCTCTCTCTCTTCTCTCTCTCTCTCTCTCTCTCTCTCTCTCTCTCTCTCTCTCTCTCTCATCTTCGCAAGAATATAACGGCACATCCATATTCCACTGCTTCCAGGTGGCGACGGTGAAGCACGACGTCATGGATCCTTTTGGACTCGTGAATCATCTTCTTCTTACTCCTTAATCATCCCTTATCTTCCGAATATCTTAGAATTCATAGCCAAGAAGGGGCTCGAGCTCATGGAGATTCTCTCTGGAAGTAACGCATCTTCAACTTGAGAAGTTAATCTTTGAACCTCAAGAAGCATAGCCCAGACGGGGCACGAGCTCATGGAGCAGTTTAGGTCCTTTAGGACTCATCATGCTCTTCTTCTCAGCTTTCATCTGAGAGTCATGGCCAATAAGGGCAAAGAGCTCATGTACCTTTTTAGAACTCATGAATCCTCCCCTTTAAATTAGGATTCATAGCCAAGAAGGTGTACGAGCTCACTCATGGATCTTCTCTGGAAATAATGCATATTCATCTTCTTTTAAAACAAAACAAAACTTGTTCAGTTTATTTTTCTGCATAACATAGTTTTTTTTTGGGAGTTTTTTTTTTTTTGTTTTTTTTTTGCGAAATCCTAGGGGTATGCACAAAATTCAATATGAATTCCCAGGATCTTTATTGCAGTCCATTTAAGTACAAGACCTGAGTGACTGAGTCATCAACCTCTGCCTTCACTTAGGGTAGTCTCCAACCTTCCCCCGATTAAAAGACACTAGTAAGTGAATGGTACTAACCCCAAGGACACAAGTAGGTTAGTGGTACTAACCCCAAGGGACACTAGTAAGTTAGTGGTACTAACCCCAAGGACACTAGTAAGTTAGTGGTACTAACCCCGAGGACACTAGTAAGTTAATGGTACTAACCCCAAGGAAGAGCCTTGAGGGGTTGATCAGATAAAACTTCAATCACAAAATTTAATCCCTTTTTTTTATAATTAATGTCCAATTTAGCAAAAATCTTCAAATTAATTAATGTGTCAAGCTTCAACAAGAAAAGTCTTCACTTTCGACCTACCCTCCAAGCAGGTTGCATCTCAAAAGATAGCATTGATATTGTATATTTAATTATTTTAATCGGGAGTAACCAACCAAGTGTGATGAATTACCAAGGAATATGACCATGAACTTGACATAGGTCTGCGGAAAATGAAACACCATAATAATACTACCACAAACTTCACATAGGTCTGTGGAAAATGAAACACCATTTATTATCGTCGGATTGGCTGACAGACGCACGCTGCTGTTTGACCGCTGAACTTTCAAGCTCTCTCTCTCTCTCTCTCTCTCTCTCTCTCTCTCTCTCTCTCTCTCTCTCTCTCTCTCTCTCTCTCTCTCTNTCTCTCTCTCTCTCTCTCTCTCTCTCTCTCTCTCTCTCTCTCTCTCTCTCTCTCTCTCTCTCTCTCTCTCTCTTCTCATATTTCCCCACAGACAGTCAGTTCTCTATGCCTCCACAGAATTCATCCTATCAAGTCCAGTCAAATTTAGAATAACCATAAGAAATCCACAATTTCAGCAAATTTGCCAAAATAAATGTTGGGATGAAAGCTTTCCTTAGCACCGACTGCTTTGGTTTGTTGATTGGTACTCAGATGATGTTGTTTATTCCAGAAATGAAATCTGGATTGAATCTAAGATTATTGTTGAACCAATCCAGCTCAGTGCTTCCCCAAGATAAAGTTCAGTGCTTTGAGGTCGAAGATCCCTCCTGGTAGGAAGCGGCTTTAGCAGGCATAATTAACTTGCAGATGGACTTTCATTGACTGGTTTGTCGCCGGGACTAGATCAGCTTCTAACTGTGCCGACTGCATGTGACAGCCCAAAATTGGTCGGCGGGACTAGATCAGCTGCTGACTGTGCTTACTGTGCCTACTGCTGTTTAATCAGATGTTGAATTACAATGTGAATGCCGAGAAGTTCGAAAGTAGATAGAATCCATTCAAAATGGACGTAGCCCTTCAAGCCTCATGGGACTCTCACCAAGCAGGCCCGAGAGGTGACCAAAAACAACAACCCATTGATGATTACCAATTTACCACCGCTGCAGAGGTCAGATTGTAAATGAGGGTTCAATGAACTCTTGTAACATCCGTGAAATTGACAAAAAAGAAAAAAAAAGTGTTGCTCTGTGACCTCTGTCACATGTTGTCACTGCTTGAGTAATCCTCTTTGAGTTTCCTATCCCAGTTCATCTGACTGACGTAACCTCTAACGGGAGTCAGTCGAAAAAGAGTGTGCAGGATAAATACCTGTGTGCTGGGATTTACTTTGAATCCCTACGATGGGGAAGATTACAACCATATGAGTATTTTATCAGAGTCTCATTCGTGCAGACTTCGAAATACGAACAGTGATGAAACAATTTTCCCCGCTCTCAACTTCTTTCTTGATTCTTATGAGGGCCCACTGCCCAGTTGAATAACTTATACAGGCTCAAATTGGGTATGTTTGATCCTGGTTAGACCCAGGTATAAGAGATCAGGGATCCATTAGAACCCCCTGGCAGTGCGTAGTTATGACCACTTGTCTACTCATTTCTGAATGTCGCCCAAGGTCCCGAGTTTCACAGCTCGCCAATCCACGCATCTGACTACATTCCGAGCCCAAATGTTTAATTTCTGAGAATAAGTGCTTTGGTTGACTGTTCCTCTGGCCTCAGCTCGTGGCTGGATGTTCGTGGTTTCTCTACTCAGCGACACTCCCTGCTTCACTGTCTAACACCTGGACGGTTAGACCCTCGAGATGAACCTGGATGTGGCTAAGGCCAGATCCCTGGCAACAATCATACCTCCAGGTCTCTCTCTCTCCCTCACTTGATGGCGCCGCCTCAAACTGTCACTTACTAGTACCTTTTTCACCCAATCTGTCTCTCTCTTTCTCAACCACTCGCACACACTGTCAGGGGCATGTACATAATGCCTCTCTTTGTCTCAACCTCTCAAGCAGTGCCATACAAAGACTCCGTCTATCTTGTCTCACTTCCTTTCTTTACCCCGTTGTCTCTCTTCTCTCACACTCTTTCTCACACTCTCTTTCTCACTAACCTGTTATAGCACTCACCAACGCTACTTGGAATCTTTTCCGCAGAAGAGCTGACAGTGTTGAAACTCGCAATCACTGCATCGGTCAATTATCATCTCTAAGTTAGTGTCCCTGACGACGCCGAGTCAACACTGTCGTAACCTACTAACCTGGATTCGAGCCATCTGATTACTCCAAGAGTCCGAGTCGCTGTGATCTGAATCTCTGCTGTGGAACCAATCAGAATAAGTGTCACACAAATATTGTCGTGACCAGAAAGCTGTTATCTGAATCTCTACGGTAACCGTGGAACCAATAAGAACAAGTGTCTCACAGCTTGGTGGGGCATGAGCGCGAAAAGGAAAAAGGATTGGTTTTCGGGCTTGAGGGTGGGAACTGGGAAAGAACCACTGCCCGAAGTATGGATAAGGCCGATATTATTATTTTGTTTTAGTTTTATTTTTATTTATTTTAAATTTGAAAAAAGTATAGTAAATAGTTTGCTGTATTATTTTTTCTGCATTGCGCCGCCAGCTTTTGTCCGTTGGATAAAAAACTTTTTTTGGCGTTGGCTGGGGCAAGTCGCGTGAGTGACGTACCGTTGGGGGAAGAAAAAAAAAATTCGTAGGAGGGACGGGGCTTTCACCCGCGTAGGTAGATATATTCGATGGAGCGGGAGTACTACTCCTCTTGACCTGAGCAGCAGGACAGAAGGGTTAAGCGCCGGTAATTGTTGTTCCCGGCGAGATGGGTGTTCTATTGCTGTGACATGTAAAGTCCTACGGACACCTTCATTGTATACATGGCATGAGAGCTGTTCGATCGACCTTGCAGTGGAGCTTGGGGAACGATCGAGTAGCGCCGCTTGGCACCATCGCCAGTGTGCTTTCCACTGTTTTGGGTTTCTCTACTTTTCTTTGTTTTTCGTTTGTCTTTTTCTTCCTTTTTCTTCTTTCTTTTTTCTTTCGTATTGAGCCTGAAGATACATCGGACAGTGGTTCTTTATCCTGGATAACTCTCTTGCTTGGATACCTTTTCTTCTCTTCCATGGTGCGGAGATCGCTCGGGTCGGGCTAAGACGTAATGATTTGAGTGCCTGGGGCTGGGCTCACGTGGCGGGCGCGACATGCTGTAGTGCTGATACGTGGATAGAGTCATCGTAAGAAGACTCACACGGCGCTGACATTGCTCAGTAACAAGGAGACGATCGGTTGATAGGGCTGGCATCACGCGAAGGGCGGAACATCGGACTGTGCCGCAGTGAGCTGATGTTGTGAACTTGATCGGAGGATGGATCGAACTCGTGGAATAGGTTGGCCTGGCACTGACACGTAAGACTGTGCCGGTGAGGTTGGTACTGATTGATGGCTGGGTCGCAATTGGAGGGTTGATCGGTGAACCACGTACGCGGCGTAGTAAAGATCTCGGTGTTGGTATAATACACCTGAGAGGCCGCGTGAGTAAAACCTCGAGCCGACAAAAAAAGGGGGTGTTGGTGAAATTTTGCGTGATCAGGAGTATGTAACTAACTTGGGGCTTGGGATGTACTTTGACTGCTGGCTTACGGGAAACGAAACACTCACCGCAGTGATTAGGGGCGTGTTGTTATGGGATACTCACATCAATAGTGAACCGGACGATCGGTTGAATCCGACACAATTGGCAGTCCGTGGGGTTGTGTTGTTTGGGATTAAAGCACGATCTGAGCATAGTAGAGAAAAAGGGATTAATCGTGGATAGATTTGGGTAATCGGATGGAAGGGAATTTGGTTGTTACCTTGTGATGAACCCTCGTGACGTGACATGTGGAGAGGGGACGGAGGTTTATTAGGGCATTTAAGTTTATTGACCTTGGGAATGCTGCACGGGAGCACGTATGCGAGCCCAAGGCCGGGGGCGAGGAAGGGGGAGGTGGTCCAATTGTGGCAGGTATTGGATGGAGAACACTATTCCTCCTCCTCCCCCACAAGTGGCTCAGCCCCCTGGTGCACAGTATCAACCTCCAATAGCTCACTGCCCGGCTCCAGGTAGCTTTTACCATCCTTCATATCCCCCGCTAGCACACCCGTTTGGAGCTCAGCCAGTGCAACCGGGTTGCGTTCCTCCTCCTCCTTCGGCTCCTTGGGGACTGACATGGCAGGGGGGAACATTTACAGTTGGTAATGGTTATTATAACCAAGGATTTGGTCGTGGCAATGGGAATAATTACTAACAGCCGCGCGCATTCTTTACCAGCGAGCAGACGGATTTTCAGGAGAAACTGAAACTGAAGGATGTAGTTGACAAAGCCGACGAAGCCAGGAAAAAGGACTTGGAGGAAATATCCAGGTTGAAGGCCATCAGAGAGAAGAGTGAAAAAAAAAAAGAAAAGGGTAAGAATGAGAAGAAGGCTGGGAAAAAGAAGAATGGTCGTGATAAAGAGAAAAGGAAAATTGTGGAGGATGGGAGAGAAGATGAGATGAAAAAATGGGTCGTTGAGAATTTCGGGAATTCATTAAGAATCTTGGCAGAAAAATTGGATGTTGTCAAAAAGAAATCCAAGACTACAGAGAGTGAGAGGGGGGAGTTGAAGTTGTGGAGGGCTGAAAAAGAGCTGAGCGAATTACGGGAGAATTCAAGTGTAGAGAAAGGCAAACGGGAACCGGTGTCACCAGTGCGTCCACGGACGAACAAGACCAGATCACGATCCAGTATGCCGAAAAAAGGCAGCAAAGGGAATAAGCCAGTCGAAGTGTCCTCTGACGATAGTGGGAAAGAGAGAGTTGTTGTAGTACAGTACCTGGGAGGGAAAATGGAAGACATGGCCGGAAATTTGAAGGAAGGAGCACAGTTGAAAGACCTTCTGCTGGAGATTTTGGCTGCAAAAGGGAAAGAAGCTAGCTGTAGCAATAGTGGAGGTAATCGAGACGAAGGAAAAAGAGCAGATGCGCTGGATGGAGGTGAGGGGAAGAAGGTGACGACTGAGGGGGATGAGGGCACGACGAAAGGAACAAGAAAGGAGGAATGTACGCTTGACCTATACTTCAAATATAGGATCGTGTACTATGATGCCATGCACTACACAGAGATCCAGGACATGTGCAAGAAGAGAGGGGTTGCTTACAGAAGGAAGGAAGCTGGGGTATGGGAGTTAGCAAGATTGGACTTCGAGGTGCTTTTGAAGATGGAAAAACCTGCAGAGAAAGAAGCGGATACGGACTCCAAGACCAATGAAGAAGAAGCTTCAGAAGAAAGTTCGAGTTCCAAATCGGAAAAGAGCCCAGACGAAGAAGATGATATTGCGGGAAACTAGGGGGGGCTAGCAAGCGGTCAATACTGAGATTATATAAGAAGCTCTGTCTACTTCGGGGAAGACAAGAGCCAGGGATACAAAAAGTAGTTGATTGTTTGCTGAAACTCTTGGTTCTGACCTTATGCTTGAGAGGGAATATGAATTGGGGAAGGGCATATGTAAAATATTGGTTTGACATGTGACCAACTGAAAGGGATCGGATCTTTAACGTTGATTCTTGTGTTTATGTCTTATTATCTCCTTTTTTCAAATTGACTTATGTTGGGAAGGTAAAAAGGAATCTTCATACCGTATGGAAAGAGCACATACAGTCGGCCAGAAAAACACCCAAGTAGAAACTGCATAGGTGGTTCGAGAAGGTGAGAGATGTCAACTATGTTACTCTTCCCATTTGGTTTGGAGATAAACATGCTCTAGCTAGCATGGAAGAAAATATCATTGGAACTAATAATCCAGGGCTAAATACAAGAAGATCAAACAAACTAACCAGGAGGAAGCCAAAAAGGAAAGCTAAGGAGAAAAGTGGAAATTGGGTAATAGAGAAGGTAATTTTGTTTGAGTGTGAGTAACTAAACATAAGAGGAGAACCTAATTTAATAAAAATTCTGAAGAAAGCTGGGAATCAGAAGTATCTAAAAATTGTGAATAATAAAGGGAAAAGGTGGTTAATTCCATGGGGATTAGTATAACTTATTTACAGAGATAGCATTGTGGAATTCTTGGGGAAGAAGTTTTTGTTAAAAGATGTCTGAGATTTTATTCAGGAAGGGGGTGGATGAAAGCTCATAAACTTGAAGAAGACCAAGAATCGAACCGAGGTCGCAAAAGTAGAACTCATAAATCTGCTGAGAGTCCATTGGAAGAGGAGAAATTTGTACAAAAGGAATCTGGATAAGTTGGTGGAATTAAACAGGGGGATTAAGTTAGTTAACACAATGAGAGGCAGACAAATCATTAGGGGGATTCTAACTAGAGTCACTAAGATTCTGAAACGTTTTGGGATAAATCCAAGATATAGAATTACAGTAAAATTACCTTTTTGTGAAACAATTGGAAAAGGGAAGGTACACGGGAAATTCAAGAAGTGGCTGAAAAAGAAGATGGAGCCGGCTAGCTTGTCCAACGTATTGGTTGGTAGGATGAGAACAATCTAGCAGAAGAGAAAGTTTGTCGAGGAAATCCTGCATAACCATCAGCGCTTCGCAAGAGGAAGTGGGTACCCCTGCACTTGCAAAGCCTTTGACTAGCCTCGTCATGAGGGGCACGTTCAAGTTAGACATGAAGAAGTCGAAGGGATACAGGAATTTGCATGTAATGCAAAGAACGTTCCTTTTCCTTGGAGCTTGCTCACGGGAAAGGAAATGAATATGGCATATAATCTGACACTTGAACCATTGAAGATAATGAATTGCCTAAGGGCTGATGAAAAATTCCAGATTTGTTGGAAGGAATTTGGGCTGAAAAAGCTGCAATTTAGGCATGGATGTGACACAGAATATGATTGGAATAAAAGAAGCATGCGCTGGGCTGGTTCTCTCCCCATTGAATAGAAACCCGAGAGCAACACTAATCGAATGTCCAGTCTTGTATGAAGAAGCAATGTCGAAAATGTACAATGACAATGGTGGTTACAAGAAGGTGAGTGCAGATGAGAATACTATTCTCAAAAAAATGAAAGTCGCCTATCAAGAAGGAAAGTTGACGAGGTTTGCGAAATGAGATAAAAAAAGGGAGAATAGAAGTGGCATACATTTTGTCGAAAGACAAAGACCTTAAGAAAAAACGACCGATTGTACCTTCCTTCTTAAACCCTACTAAGAGTGCAATGGGGTATGTAGCACAAAGCTTGAATTTTCTCATGAGAGGATTAAAAGTGAGGCACTTCAACATAAATGGTGCCAAGAACCTGAAGCAAATGATTGGACAGATCAATGAAGAAACAAATGAAAATTTTGGACAAGATGGTGAAATATGTGCAAGAACATACGATGTGAAGGAAATGTTTACTAAATTACCACACAAAGAGATTATTAGGGGCGTTGAATGGATCGTACAACATTTTAGGGACAAAGGGAAATGCTGGATACGGATCAAGACAAAAGGGAAAAAGGCTACATTTGGTAAACCACAAGGGGAAGTTGGATGGAAGTCTATACCACTATGAAACCTGGTAGCCATGACGAGATTCTAATTGGAGAATACCTACTTTTACTTATTGAAGCTATTGATGCAGCAGAGCGTTGGGATCCCAATGGGAGAGAGAACGAGTCCTCCTCTGGCTAATGTACTGTGCAGTTTTGCAGGACAACAATTTATCACATCACTTGGTGTTGATGCTAAATACATTGAGGGAGGGAGGTTCATTGATGATCTTCTCTTAATTGGCTGGTACAACGAAAAAACGACGGGAAGAAGGGAAGAGGTGGAACTCATCATGGATAAGATTGAGGAATGTTACCACTCTGATCTGCAGCTCGAGAGGACAGACAATGGAACAGGGGTGCTGGAATTTCTGGAGACAATGGTTGTTGTCGTGGATGAACCAACGTGGATTTACACCTTCCACAAGTTCAACAATTTGGATACATTATGGAGAGGGAAAATAGGAAGGTTTAAAATATTGCGGAGTTTCTACTCTTACACCCCAATTATTCAGAAATTTGCAGCTGTATTCGATACAATCTGCAGGGTGATCGACAACTCAAATACTAAGCTATCGACTTGGTGGAGTTTGACTACAATGATGAAGGAACTAAGCGTAATAGGATACCCGACAGAGTTGTTCGAAGCAGGGATAAAAAGAGCAGCAAAAAGGGAAGCGACCCCCTTTTGGGATGAGATGACTAAGAAACTGTTGAAATGGTTTGAAGATTGAAAGGGAGGGAGGGAGGGCCAAACGGGGTTAGAGAGGTCTCACAACTTTGTGGGTCATGAGAGATGTCTCACAACTTGGTGGGCCATGAGAGCGAAAAGGAAAAAGGATGGGTTTTCGGGCTTGAGGACGGGAACTGAGAAAGAACCACTAGCCGAAGTATGGATAGGACCGATATTATTATTTTGTCTTTAGTTTTATTTTTATTTATTTTAAATTTGAAAAAAGTATAGTAAATAGTTTGCTGTATTGTTTTTTCTGAATTGCGCCGCCAACTTTTCTCTGTTGGATAGAAAAAAATTCCGGCGCCGCCTGGGCAAGTCGCGTGAGTGACTTACCGTTGGGGGGGGGGGGGAAATTGTAGGAGCGACGGGGGTTTCACCCGCATAGGTAGATATATTCGATGGACCGGGAGTACTACCTCTTGACCTGAGCAGCAGGACAGAAGGGTTAAGCGCCGGTGATTATTGTTCCCGACGAGATGGGTGTTCTATTGCTGTGACATGTAAAGTCCTACGGACACCTTCATTGTTTGCAATAAGTGTCACACAAATATTGTCATGACCAGAAAGTTGTGATCTGAATCTCTACCATGGAGCCAATAAGAATAAGTGTCACATAAATATTTTCGTGACCAGAAAGTTGTCATATGAATCTCTACCTTGGAACCAATAAGAATAAGTGTCACATAAATATTGTCGTGACCAGAAAGGTGTAATCTGAATCTCTACCGTGAAACCAATAAGAATAAGTGTCACATAAATATTATCGTGACCAGAGCCAATGTCATAGAGTCAACTGTAGTAACGTGATAACAACTATTTCGCAAAAACGGACATTTTATAGTTTTTGAACGAAATTGAAACTCACTTATTTGGCCTTGGAAATGTCACCTTTTTAGCTCCTTAGGGTATCCTTTGGGTGTACCAGAACTTCAGTTGAGTCCAAATGGACCCTCATGAGTCATGATATAAACGGTGATATTATGTGGCCCAAATAAGTTGGTTTCAATTTCGTTCAAGAATAATAAAATGTCCGTTTCGACGAAATCATTGTTTAATAACATGTGTCGTTCCTGTCGTAGCTACTAACCAGTGTACCTTCGTCTCATGATACATGTCACATTTATCATAGCCAAATGTACACCCTGTAACGTTGCTGTAGTTCAATGTATCAGGTCACATCTAACGCTCAATCTCGTGCGGCACTCTACGACTCACACCCGCGCAGTTGCCGGCCCATAAAGAATAACACTCATAGGAAGTCTTAATAGAAGTAATAACTGGGCACAATCAGGGTTAGAATCGTGAAGGCTGTGATCAGGAAAAGAATTATAAATAATAAATAATTATTTGTAGTTTTTTTCATCATTTTTAAAAAATTTTCTCATTTTTTATTTTATTATTAAATTTAGCAAAATTTCAGCCCCATTTTTGAGCCAACTGGTCAGGGTGGAAATTGCCATGCGAAGGCTTGTGTCCGTATTCTCACTCAACGGCCAGCTGGTTCTAAAACTCGTAACAGACGAAAAAGGCGAACGTTAGGGCCGATAGAAGTGACACGTCCGATTATCAAAGTTTGAGGGTTAATATTAGTACGCAAAAGAGGAAAATCCAGGGTTCAACTCAAACACCCTAATTTCCCCCGATGCATTTGGCGAAAATATCCAAAGAAAATCATCTAGCCACTCGGTCGAATGTCATATTCTCTCCATTTCGAGTGGCCAACTGCTTTTGGCAGCCCGACAACGTGTTCCAAACGATGCAGGATTATGCATGGTATTCAGACACATGGGTGAAGAGGTTTGTGTTGTCAGCCATGATCCGATGACTTTGGAACTACTCCACGAGCGAACCTCTTGTGATGGGAGCGATTTATTTTGCTATATGCAAGGCAAACCTAGTACGGGGCCCCCCTAGAGGTCTCAATTTTTTTGTGATGAGATTTCTGAAATTTCAAATTTCTCAAGATTTTTGAAATTGGAATGTTGGCAGAATTTCATAAATGCGCACTTTTGCCTTGTTGTTTTATAGGTTTCCTTAGTTTTTTTTCATTTTTTTTTTTTTAATGTAGTAAGTATGATCTCCATTCTATGAGTTGGTGGCAAGTTTGGTTAAAATGACCCTTGGGTTTTGTTATAAATGGCAATGAGAATTTGTCTGAAAATTGAGGCCGTTGTAACTGTCTCTCATGCAAGGAACATGGGATCAAGACTTTTCTTCAAACAGACGAAGGCATTAGGTTAACAGTTTCGTTTTCAACCGATACGAGGTGGGACCGATACGGATTCATGCTCGACATGAATTGAATTTTATTCAGGTTTTATTTGGGATTTTATTCTGTTTTTTCCTAGGCTACCAGAGTGGCTCGGGATCACTTGCCCGACCGAGACAAAAACATTAAAAAAAATAAAAATAAAAAAAATATTTTTAAAATTAATTTTTTATTTTGAATTTGGTGAAGAATTTTGATGTGACGCTGAGGCAAAAGTTGTTCAGTTTATTTTTGTGCATAGCATAATTTATTTGTGGATTTTTTTGAATTTTTTTTTTTTTTTTTTTGCTGTGACCTTCCCTGGTCCTTGCACGGGCTGGCCACCCGGGACCCGGGCGGCCCAACTGGTAGCCTAGGTTTTTTCCTTATTATTTTTGGGTTTGGTTGGCAACTTGGCAAACGAGTATGGCCGCATGGGTTGGTGACACGGGGTGCTACTTCTACCTGTGGTTTCTAGAAAGGACTGTTAGCTAGCCAGTTTGGCGATTTTTAGGCATGGTAGACCCGAGGGTCATCGTGAGCTTCGTTTTGAGTACGATTAATTTTTGCTCCCGGAGCACCGGGACGAATGAGTCTTAACCAGTATTCATTTGCTGATTTTGACTGGCTGTGCATGGACTCGCATGGTTTGGAAATTTTCGAGTTTGGAGAAAGACCCAATGACGACTGCATTCGATAGATAGTTTGAGAGAAACACATGTTGGATGGTGATTTTTCTGTTTAGCTCCAACTTTTATTTGAAAGGAGATAGGAACTAGTGGTGAATTTTGACTTTGGTTTGCTGGTAGATTCTAAGTGATTAGTCGCTCTGTGTAGGGATGTACTACAGGTACTGCTTAACTTTGCATTTGTTTGACGGGAGATAGTAACTTATGCGGCGTTGAAACAATCGACTACTTGATTGTTTCCCTAGACGAAGACCTGAGCTGTGGAGACGGCGATGGTGACCTATAGGCATGGTGCAAAGGTTGCTCTTATGGATTTGGATTGATGCTTATCGGTGTGACTCGTTTTATGATCGGGTCTGTGTTATAGTTATAATGCTTGAGGTTTGTGATATATGTGGTCAAATTAGAAGGTTTAACATAAATAACAATAGGGTGCTACGAGCCAGGTTGGTTACATTACTAGATACGTACGAAAGTGTTACTTTGCGACCAGTGTGCGTGACAGCTAGACTGATCTCGGATAACCGAATGAGGATCGTGGTATTTAGGCAACTACAAGGAGTTTTGCAGAGGATTCGATTAATAAGGGAATTGCGGCGGGATGTTTAAAAAAGGATTTCATGGACTACACACTGGCGGTTCTGAAACAATATTCCTCCCCGAAAGTACCCAAATTGAAGGAGATGTGCACAAAACATGGGATCAAAGCTGCTAAGAAGGAAGATATGGTCATGGACTTGTGAAACTGATTAGGAGGCAGATAGAGCTGGTGAATGAGGGTTACTTTCCTCACCACTTACCAAAAAGACTACGGCTTTGAAGATTGACAGAGACGAGGAGAAGACCAGTCATTCAACACCTGAGGTGGGTAAATAAACTATTACTACCAGAGGAAAGGCGAAACTGCACCAAGATACACCTAGGGTGGCTCTCTGATGGATAGTAAGGGAGGAGCCACAACAAAAGTCTGATTGAGTAGTACTGCCCCTTATCACGGATCTCTGGTTGACTCTTAAGTCTTGCGTAGGGAAACGAGAAGCCCTAGTCTGATTGACTAGTACTGCCTCCTATCACGGATCTCTCGCAGACTCTTAAGTCTTGCGTAGGGAAACGTGAAGCCCATAGAGGGAAGGGTGTTAGAGGAGAGCAGATGACTTTGTTGGAGAGGCACTAAGAGGAAGTGGCTGAAGGGCCCTCAACTAGTCTTCATGGCGACCACAATACTACTTGGTCTTGTTGGTAAGATGAAGTGGCTGCAGCCATATCTAGACAAGATGAATATGTCCGACAGTTTGCTGGATGGGGTACATACGTGATTACTAGCCCGCTGACCAACAGAATGTACGGGGGATGTACTGCACGACCCATTTTACAGCGGTGGAAGCAACATATCTTGGTGACTACGTCTAAGACGCTGGGAAAAACACCTCAACTCTACAGATGGATGAGGAGAGTGGGTGTTCATAAGAATCATAACTTTACTATCATTCCGACTACACACTGTAAGTAAGGAGGCGGATGACTTCCCATTCGAACAACACTTGATCAAGGAATTGTCGCCGAGTCTGAACGTGATGGGGATGGGTGATTTGGCAAGGAGGTCAAGACGATGCAAGGGTAGACCGTAGAAGGGAGTGGAAGAAGCGAGGAGGAAGGAGGAAGGGGAGAACGATTGTTAGTTTTGGAGTCGACAACCACACTCGGACATCCCTGGTTAACTGGCCGGATGAGAAGTGTGAGAAACAAAAACGACATATGGAGATTACATTCAATACGGGCGGATGGAAGAGGATCGTTGGTAAGTACGGATGTACCGTAATCAGAACGGGGGGCGGTGTAATGTTGCTTAAGCAAATCAAACATGTGTGCTAGTCTGGTACGAGGGTTATGATTGGCTAAATTGTACAAACCAAGACAACGACTAAAAGACACCGTTGGACTCTACAACGGTTACTCAAACAACCGCACATGGCGACGTCCCTCGTACGGTTCTCTACAAGTAAACTGGTAGGGTTGTATCGTACCACTGGATTGTTTGCTAAAAAGGTGACCAGGAATAGACTGAAGGTGAAGCTAGACCAAGGACTGCGACGAAAGAGGGGAGTGAGTATTAGGAGGAAGTCACTGTCAAGTACCCGTACAACTCGATAGTTTGTAGAGCTGAAGTGAGGAAGGTCACCGTGGTGGAAGGGGTCAAAGAAGCTAGGGTGGAGGATGATGAGGTCACTACTTGCGTTAAGAGGAAGCTTCCCATAGTGACTACGAGTAACTGGACGGCTGGCGGAATCATCAACACGGTCTATACCATGTAGTTGTGCTAAGTTCTCGATTGGTAGGCACGAAGGCCATGTACTGGATAAGTTCGCTGATATCAAGGATGTCCCGATGTTCATACAGAACTCGAAGAACAGCACTAAGTGCGGGAAACTGCACTGTGAATCAGAACTCGTCTCAGGCATAATGCGTGCTACGACACACTTGAAGCATGACGTAGGTGGTAGAATTGATGTGCGAACATGTTTTAAGACCACTGATGATTATCTTGGTACGTGGACTTACTATGAGGTTAGAATGAGGGCAAGGCAATTTACGGGTCTGGTACTTGCTCCCGTCGACTGAAATAGCAGTGACACTGCTATCATATGCCCTGTACTGTACAGGCATGCATTCATATGTATTTTTATATGGAACCCGGACTATGAGAGAATCACCGACTATGAGCAAGTAGGACTGTCGGCTGTAGGGAAATGGAGAAATGATGGGAAATCGGGCGAGGCGTATATTATCCCGAAGGACAAAGACCTCCAACGTTGGAGACCTATTGCCCGACTTGTGAGGATCGCTAGGATGAGACAACGACGCCGTGCAAGAGCACTACACTGCCTCATTACTAAGTATAACCGACAACTGAACTGCCAGTGGCACCTGACTTGGACTTACGAGCTGAAGGAGGACGCCCTGCATGCAGGCATGGAGATGGGGGAATATGGATGTACCATAGGCTGCATAGTGATAGGGAAATGCTACGATATCAAGGAGATGTTATCCTCGATACCGCATACTGCAGTCAGAGATGCAGTGTTCGAACTGATATGTGTGTTTGAGAACAATGATTGGTGGCAAGTGAAAGTTGATGTGAGAGAGAAACCGGCAGTCATGTCCAAGAATAACTATGGAGAAGCGGGCTATATCAAAGTGAACATGGAGGTCATCTATGGTATTGTAGACTATGATTTGGCACATGCGTTCATGCGATGTGGAGAAACGATCAGACGACAAGTGGTAGGTATCCCTATGGGAAAGACTATGAGTCCAATACTGGCTACGGTAACGTGTGCCATGCTATAAAACACCCGCGGACGCGTCCGCGGGGTCGAGCTCGGATGGCGACCGTATATACGGCCGCGTCCGCGGTCGACCTCGTCCACGCCGTGGAGACGAATTTACCATATTTCTCCTGAATTAAATAATGGGTAAAAAAAAAAAAAAATGGGGTTGTAGGGTTTTTAATCCCTACAACCCCATATATATTTTTTTGGAAACAAACAAGTTTTTAGAATTATAAAAAATAAAAAAA
>BFEA01000064.1:1969204-1980893 GCA_003427395.1 Chara braunii
GTGTGTGTGTGTGTGTGTGTGTGTGTGTGTGTGTGTGTGTGTGTGTGTGTGTGTGTGTGTGCGTGTCATCATTGGTTGCGACGGCGCTTCGTTGCGCCTTGATTGGTGTGTGAGGTGGGGGGGAGAATCTTCAATCTCCCCCCCCCCACCTTTTTTATTTCATTTTTTTTTGTCGAATGCTGGTTGGATAGGGAAGGGGGAAATCAATATTTGTTGTTGTAATTATTGGTCGGATCGGATGTTGGTTGGATGGGGGGGGGAAAACCATCTTCTGATGTTGTCATCATTGGTTGCGACGGCGCTTCGTTGCACCTTCATTAGTGTGTGAGGTGGGGGGGGAGAATCTCCAATCTCTCCCCCCCTCCTTTTTTATTTCATTTTTTTTTTTGTCGAATGCTGGTTGGATCGGATCGGGAAATCAACTTATGCTGTTGTCATCATTGGTTGCAATGGCGCTTCGGTGCGCCTTGATTGGTGTGTGTGAGTTGGGGGGGGAGAATCTCCAATCTCCCTCCCACCTTTTTTCTTTTCGTTTTTTTTATCGAATGCTGGTTGGATCGGGAAGGGGGGAAATCAACATTTGCTGTTATCATCATTTGGTCGGATCGGATGCTGGTTGGATCGAGGGGAGGAAAACAAACTTTTGCTGTTGTCAGCATTGGTTGCGATGGCGCTTTGCTGCGCCTTGATTGGTGTCTGAGGTGGGGGGGCAGAATCTCCAGACTCCCCCCCACCTTTTTTTTTTTCGTTTTTTTTATCGAATGCTGGTTGGATCGGGAAGGGGGAAATCAACGTTTGCTGTTGTCATTATTGGTCGGATCGGATGCTGGTTGGATCTGGGGAGAAAACCAACTTTTGTTGTTGTCAACATTGGTTGTGACGGCGCTTCGTTGCGCCTTGATTGGTGTCTGAGGTGGGGGGGGAGAATCTCCAATCTCCCCCCCCACCTTTTTTTTTTTTCATTTTTTTTTCGAATGCTGGTTGGATCGGATCGGGAAATCAACTTATGTTGTTGTCATCATTGGTTGCGACGGCGCTTCGGTCTGCCTTGATGTGTGTGAGGTGGGGGGAGAGAATCTCCAATCTCCTGCCCACCTTTTTTTTTTTTCATTTTTTTTTCGAATGCTGGTTGGATCGGATCGGGAAATCAACTTATGCTGTTGTCATCATTGGTTGCGATGGCGCTTCGGTGCGCCTTGATTGGTGTGTGTGAGGTGGGGGGGAGAATCTCCAATCTCCCCCCCACCTTTTTTTTTTCGTTTTTTTTATCGAATGCTGGTTGGATCGGGAAGGGGGAAAGCAACATTTGTTGTTGTCATCATTGGCCGGATCGGATGCTGGTTGAATCTGGGGGGGAAACCAACTTTTGTTGTTGTCATCATTGGTTGCGACGGCGCTTCGTTGCGCCTAACCCCCGCCATTCTTTCTGGGTAGGGGGTCTGGCGTTCATGGTACGCCGGAACCCCGACACCCATGCTGGGGGCGGGGGGTCTGGCGTTCCCGAACCACCGTACCCTCGACACTCGCCCACCGTGATGGGGTCGTGGGGTTCTGCGTTCTGTATACGCCGGATCCCCAACACTCGTGCTGGGGTCGGGTATGCGGCGTTCCCCGAACACCGGACCCCATCCTTCTCCATGAGGCCGTGGGGTCCGACGTTCTGGATACGCCGGACACCCTCGCCCACGATAGGGTCGGGGTTCCTACGTTCCTTGAACTCGCGACCCTCTGCTTCCGATGGGGAGGTTTGCCTTTTTTAATTTGCCGGACCCCAAGCAAGTGCTTCTATGTGTTGCTCATTCCTGTTCGCCTATCCGTATTGTTTTTGTCTTTGCGCCCTGCAGGAAAATCTGTTGCTTCGACCTCCATTGAAAACAAACGGGCGTACGACAGGTCTAAGATCTACAACCACAAAACATGGGCTCTTGACTGGGTAGGCGGTTTGCATAAACCGGGGTGTGGGGCCGTTGTCTTCTTGAGTGATGACAATGGCGCCACTTGGTACTGTTGTGGGGGTGTTGAGAAATCTGAGGGCGGTAGGAAAACCTACGACGGGAGGACGTTCAGGACCTTCTTCCTTACGTCTGTCTTCGACAGCGCTGGGACAGACTGGGTCAAGGAGGACAAGGTCTCTCTTGACCTGCGACTCTTCCAAGGATACGGCGTCAAGGCTTTCTCCATGAAAGCGTTCGACGTGCGTGGGGACGGAACCGAATGCCGTATGCTCTCTCCGGAACAATTCCTCAACAAAACAAACGCCAACCGCGTAACTGGCTGCCTTCGTGTCGTCGACAGTTCTTTCAAACTCACTAAACCATTGGTCCAATTCAACAGCCTACCAGGTGTGGTTATGCGATACAGGGAAGAGTTCTAGAAGCTGCCTCCGGCCCAATAAGCGAACTGTGCTTTTGTGCCCTTTGACGCAGGTACTAAGAAAAGGAGACAAACGTCGTCCGCAACGGGTGGGAGGAAAAAGCAGTTGGCGGGAGGATCGATTCGACCAACGCCGACCACATCGGGCGCGAATCTTACGATTCTGCCCTCGCCCTCCCCCTCTGCGAAGGTCGTGATTTGGCTCAAGGTTCAAACGAGGCTACAGAGTACCATGAAACAATTCTGCACCAGCACATTGCTGGGCGTGAAAATTCCCAGGACAGTGCAATTGCCCTGGATGAGGACAACGACGAGGACGAGGAAGTAGGAAGTGGCGATCAGCATAACGACGACGGTAATGAAGTGGATATGGAAGTTGGGGATCATCATGCAGGACCGCGACAACAAACTTGGTGATAACGACGACGACGACACGCCGATGGATGGTCATGACATCTCCCCCGCCGGTGATGTGGAAGTCACTGCTGGTCAACCCTCGACGTCCCGTGGGATCTCGCAGTCGCAAAGCAAGAGTAAGGGTGGGCGTTACTCACAAGCAATGCAAGGACCGAAGGCTAAGAAAAGGACAAGAGAAACTTCTTCATCTACTTCCACTCACAAGAGACAAGTCAGGACTAATGCTGTTAATGAGGCTCGTGGAGCTTTGACAGCATCCCAGGAGGCGTGACCTCCTCGGAAAAACAGCGGGGGGGGCGATCTGGCGGTCATGGCGGTGGTCGTGGTGGCGGCGGTCATGGCGGCGCAAGGAAAAACTCGCAGAGGGTGAGGCCACAAGAACTGCGGGAATCGGGGGATGAGGGCGAGGAAGTGGATCCTCGCATGCCCAAAGATGTTGATGAGCCGGTTCAGCACGTCGCGCCCATCGACACAACGCGTTGTTTCTTCCTCGAGTACAACGAGCAAGGCTTCGCTACGCAAGACGTCCATGCTGTTCACATGAAGATTCTTTACAACCACCACTCGTTATCTGAAAACATTGTGCGAGGCATCGAGACTACCATCGAAAGTTTCATCACCACGGATCCGGGGGCGTGGGATAGGCCCGAGCTCGTGCTTGCACCGGTTGACCCGAACGACATCGTCGGCGTCCAGGGAAGGCGGATCACGCTGGCCGACTTCTTCGAAAGGGACTCCGCAGAGTTCGATTGGTACGCTATAGCTGGTCATCATATCGTTGAGGCCATGAAGAGATTGGTCAGAAAGGATTCCCCGACAGTTAAAGTCTATGGCCTCCTCGCGTACTCTAAGGTGCGGGTCGTCTATTTCGAAGATGACCAGACGCCAGGGTATTTCAATGTCTCCGCCTTCGACAACACACGCGAAAATTGCGCCATGATATTGCCATTCGAGGATGTTGTCCGTGACATGAGGCAATGGTGGATCGATAACAACAGAATCGAGGCCCCCAAAGCCAAGGTCAGCGAGAAGGATGAGGTCGTCGTTGCGCACCAGAAGAAGTGGCAGAACTTCGTAAGGGCCTCCATGGGGAAGGCATGCGACAAGGCGTTTGTGAAGCAGACCCTCGAGAATGAGTACAGTAAGAATTGGAGTAATAAACTCCGGGGCTACATGAACCTCGTCACATCCACCGACGCAGTGTGACCACTGGTCGAGAGGTTCTTCGGGATGTTCAACGAAGGAAAGTTGTCAGTTGGCGATGGCAAAATCCCGCTTGACATGCCGGGGAGGATGGAGGGGCGCCAGCCAGGCCCGTACACCGACGAGACCAAGAGACAAAGAACATTGTACCGTTGTATATATGCAAGAGATGGTCCTAAAGGCTCCACCTTGTCGTGGAAGGATCTCTGTCCTTCCTACTTCAAAAATTTCGGGGATTTGATATGTCGTGAGAGGGAAGTTGCATTGCTCCTGCTCATCAAGGGGAAGGTGGTCGCAACGAACGTCAAGGTCACGCCTCCAAGAGTGAACACCGAGTGTCTCCTCGACATCATGCGCAAGGAGCGGTACATGGTTCGTATGTTCAACTACGTTCTGTTCCGCGCCGAGGGAAGGGCGGATGATGAATGGAATGATGCCTTCTTCATATCCTACAAGGACCTCGAAGACAGGTATGGACCAAACAGTCTGTGCGCAGTTGAATGGGAGAAGGAACAGGACAAGCTGCATGTTAACAAAGTGAAGCCGGTCCCTCGACAGCTTGGAGGAGTGGAGGATGCAAGGCAAGGTGCGGGCTTGGGGCCTACAGCGGCAATGTATAAGGAGGCTCCGTTTCACTTTAAGGTGTTCATATACACCGCGATCGATAAGCTCGATTTGCTTTGGGTCGAGGTGAAACGGATTGCCTCCAGCGCACGTCATATTGTGTGGGACAAACTTGACACACAAGCGACATTGCCACCTGTGTGCATGCCATCGAAGGAAGTGTTGGCAGCGCCAGAAGATATCGTCGCATCAGCGCAAAAAATGACATGCAGGGCCGCCATCGTGGACATCTCATCCTCGAACTTCAGCACGGCGTGGGCCTCTCAGGAATTTGATGCGCCGCACGCATTGATGACCAAGTGTTGTGCCCAGAATTGAGTCTTTATCTTCTTTGCACCGCAGAAGGTGCAACGCGATGTTCTGGGTTACTTGTTCCGCTGGGAGGACATCGAACTCATCCCCGGGACCTGGAAACGGGTGGACAGGCCACCGAACGACATCACACGGTATGGCAATGTCGCTACGACGAGTCGAGACATGATGACCATTGTCCTGCACGCCGAGGGAGGGGATCTAAAAAAAATCACTGTCAAACCCTGACTTCTCAATGACCTCACAAACGTGCATGTTATAGAGGAGAAGTTCGGGAAGTGTCAAGGAAAACATGGTGGCATAGAGGGCGATGAAAGTGCGGTGTATTCCATCTGGGAGCGGGTCGTTCGTCGGAGAGGCGAAAGGTGTGTTTTTGCTGGGTAGGGCGCACGTGGGCCTTGTGTGGGAGTTCTTACAGGCAATGTCATTGCCTGCGACGAGTCGGCAAAGGACATTGCATACTTGACAAAGTTCATCAATATACTTGTCAAGGATGACAAATTCGCCTGCCATGTCGAGATCCCGCGTTGCAAACATCACACCAACAGGGACATGTTCCACAAGTTGGGACCTAAGAGACAGAAGGTGTGGGAATACCTTTTCCGTGATGCGCCGCAAGGACGGCTTGACGGGAATTATATATACAGGAAAACAAAGGCGACATAGGCCCTGAAACATTATCACGGTGCTCTTACTGGCGCCTTTGAGACTCTCGTTGCTCGATGCGAGATCCTGAAGTTCGATCTTCACAAAGATTAACTGACGTCCAAGGACTACGCAAAGCTCGCGAAATCGGGTGATGGCTTTTACCCCGTCGACAACGAGGAAGACTCTTCCGAGTCCAACCTCGACTTGGGCGATGACACGGGTGCTGAAGGTCCGGGCGGTGGCATGGTGCGGTCACACGATGAAGGGACCGTTCATTCGCATGAAAGGTCCATCCCGGTGGCTGCCCACAGTGTTGCCTCGATGGTGGCCCCCATGGAGGCTACTGGTTTGCCAGACACGGGAATATGCGGTGGCAATGAGAAGAATGACATTGATATACCAGGCGAGACGTGGAAACTCGCACCGGGCGATCCAATTTCTCTCGACTACTGTGTTGACTAGACGACTATTTATTTCTTGGAGGGCAAACAAGCCCGTACTGGTGAGGAACAGTGGGGCCATGACATCATATGGCATGAGGGTATTTTAGAGTCATGCATCCAAGATGGCGAGTGGAAGATGGCGGTGAAATACAGAAGTGGATGGCAGACGTTTCGCCGGTCAAAGGACACTTGGTTGAAAACGACGGAGCTCGCGATTCTATATCGCGTGCATGTCGAGAATCCGGGGCAGAGCGAGGCCACCGTCAAAGCCAAGGCCAAAGAAATGTTTCATGTCTTGCGGGACAAGCGCCAATACAACTGGAAATTTTACGCCCTGCGTACGAATCCCTCACGCGGGTCAATCGACTGGAAGGTCAATCAAACCGCGAACCATGGAGGAGAGTGACTCTAAGGATTTCGTACTTTTGTACGCACTGAACCCCGTTCCCACGCAGGCAGGCCACATGGAAGATGATGGGGCTACTGTTGTCAAGGCTCAAGAGGTTGACATGACATCTGTGCCACAAATATCTGTAAAAGCGGAACCCTCCGAATGCATGGATGTGTCAAACACATTGTCGTCGGATGCAGGTGCCACGTACGAGAGTTTATTGATGACATGTGCTGCATTAGAAGAGAGATCCGAAATGGAGTCTGAGTCAGGTGTTGGCCTGAGCGTGGCTGACAGTAAGTTGCAACCGGAGTTATGCACTGACAAAGGTGATGCGCAATAACCGCTGACACCACAGAAAGAGGGCCGGTGGGGATGGTGGGAACGGAGGGAATACGAGAATAGATATCTCATAGCCATCACACACGACGTATACATGAACGAGGTGTTGCAACTCACTCGCAACGATTTTCTTTTACTGGCTGGCGAACGAAAGTTGTTAAACGACAACGTCATCAACTTCTATCTCAATCTCGTAGCATTGGACAACTGGTGTGGAATACAACACGTAGAATGCGACGCAGAGAATGAGATAGTCATTAGAGAAGGAAAAGGTCGCATTCCTAGAGTATCGGTGCTAAGCTCATTTTTGTTCGTCAAACTTTTCGACAATGAAATGAGATATAGATATGCAACACTGCCTACTAAACTGTCCAAATGCACAACGGATCTGAAACAGATCACGGGAGTTCTGGCTGGCAACGGTTGGAACTCCATTACCAAACAACCGGCTCACACTCTTAACGGGCATGGAACAACCAAGTCACAATAAGCCCTGGCAGCGGACCCTCTTCCGTAAACTTCGCCCTTTTACTTTGTGGATCATATGGAGGTCACGATGCAAACAGACGATAGATGGTAAAAAAACATCGACCCAGGAGGCCTGGGAGCATGTTTTACAACTTATACGGTAGGAATATCAAGCGGATTGGAACTGGGCAGTCAAGAATATCAAAGAAGACCCAACAATGAAATGAGATATAGAGGCCGAGAGGTAGAACGCTTGTGACAGGACGTAATTATAAGTAACATGGACTTGATTATTGCTCCTTTCCATATTGCACACAAGAACCATTGGATTCTTGTCGTGGCTGACTTCAGGAGGAGAAAATTCGAATTTTACGACTTCCTCAACCCCGACATGGAGTTGGCGAGAAAAGTGATCGGAGGGTTTGCAAAGTTTATATTCGAAAGTTCGAAATCGCAAGGCAAAGAGGTGGACACGAAACCATTCAATCACATATGGAATGTAGACGGCATTCTGAAGCAACGTAACACGAACGAATGCAGGGTCTTTGTGCTCACGTACGCACCACTTTTGGCACGATGTCAACTTCCACCTTTCTTTTTTACCGCTGATGACATACCCGCGATACGTCATCGAATGACTTTGGACACATTGGCTCGTGAGTAGTGTGTATGTGATATTCTAAAGTATGATTGGGAGAGGGGCAGATGTAGCTGCCACAAGATGGTTTGTGACAAAAACAATGTATGTAAGGTGTCAAATATTCCTCGATACGTTGTGCCACTTGACCCTTGTAATTTACCACATATCCCTTACCCCTTACCCCTTACACCTCACCCCTTACACCTTACCCCTTACACCGAACCCCGTGCACCTGACACCTTACCCCGTACACCTTACCCCGTACACCTTACCCCTTACCCCTTACACCAAAACCTCGATTTTTAATGGTTTTTGCACCTGAATCATCTCAAAAATGACAATTTCAATTTCGTTCAAAAAAAATAAAATATCCGTTTTGACAAAATCGTTTTTCTTAGCTGAAAAGCCCCTAGGTTACAAGGTCACTGCCCCGGCATCAGCTGCATTGAACAAGATGGTTATGCCTTCCACCCTCGGCATAGCTCCAATAGTCTCAAGCTCCACGCCTAGTTAGAGAGCACCTGCGCTCCAGCACCGACCTTTGTCACCCCACCCCGCCCTTCTAATTAGACTTACCCCTTAGCACTAATCCCTCTTCTGCCCGCACACCTGCCACTTTGCCCAGCAATCCCTAGGACCAATTTTCCCCTTCCTTTTTTTGGAATTTTGAAAATTGAGATATCGCAGCGATTACCCGGCTTTGGCTCAGAGAAATTGGAGCTACTTCAGACATGTCTTACGACAACTTCACGATTAAGCAAAATTCAGAAACGACTCAGAAGAACACCCATCAATCCACTTTACCTCACTCCAGCAAGATTGACTGCAACCGAGCCACCATCTTTGCTGCTGCTATACCATGCTCCCATCCTACCATCTAACCCCTCACTGGTAGGATGCGTGATAACCCACCATCTTCTCCCACTCGCCTTATTCTCTTTTTGAGGTACCTAAGAACTCTTACCGTTGTTCAAGAAGCATGAGAATAGGCCACACAGGTCCTACGATTGTTTTGAAAACCTCGAAATCCCACATAAACCCTTCCAACATTCTCTAAAATTGTCTTACTCCCTGCCGATCTCTTTTAGGTCTCACACCCCCACTTTCTGCTGGGTTACAGGGCAACGCAACTCACCCCAACTCTGACCAGCGTCGTCCCGGCAGCAACCCTTGGTTATCCCGTGGAAAGCCCACCCCAAGGCATCCCCAGATCTCTCTACCAGACCTTACGCTCCTGCATCACAGGTTACAGGGCAACACCCCAACACCAATCAGCGTCGTTCTGGCATCAAACAGCCGCATATCACTGAGTATAACAGCATCGAAGCCACCTAAGACGAGTTAGTAGGGATCCCAGAGTCCTAAAAATCATTCCTAGGACCACTAAGCAACCAACTCTTTTTGGGACATTCGAAAAGCTTTAAAAAAATATGAGAGCGGGGGGGACGAGACTAAAACTGCCTACTATCCTAGATTCCCCCTTTCAACAGACGGGGCGTTGGTCCAGGCTTTCAGTCCTCGTACCAAAACTCACTTGATCTCATACCCCCTTCTGCTAGGGTAACAAGGCACCACAACCCTCCCCAGTACCGACCAACCTAGCTCTGACGGACAGGAAGTGCCTTCATCCCTCGACAATTCCCTTATCGGCGAACCCCTAAGCAGGTTACAGAGCCAATACCCCCGCGCCAACTACGTCGGGTGATCTGGTTATGCCTTCCACCCTCGGCATAACTTCACAGGCCTCAAGCTCCCCCTGGGTTGCAGAGCAGAGGCGCAGCACCGGCCTGTGTCGTCCCAACATCGTCCTTCTAACCTACTTATCCTAACAAACAATATTTTTCTGTTGAGAATTTCCTTGTTGCCTTCCATCCTTCAATTCTAGCTTTTTCCCCCTTCGGCTCACTGTGTAGCCATGGAAGTCGCTCCTTCCCTCAAAGAGCAAAATCCTAACACTCTGCTATAAGCAGCCACCCCCTTGCCTTCTCTCCCCACCCACCAGTACTGATCCGACCCTAAATCAGCCTGGCTAAGAGACGACAATCCCCCAATACCACCTCCCCCCTCCAACACCTCCCACCTTGTGAAACCCTCACGACAGGAGGCTCCAACCCTCAAGGAGGACCCCACAGATATACACCGCAAGCCACAACTATACCACTCAAGACCAGGAGGTTGAGATTAGCAAACAGAAAAAGCCAATCCAAATCAAAATTTACCGCACGGTATACAACAGACCCGGGCAAGCTTTGACTAACGGGAAAGGACCAACCGAGTCAAAATTTACCGCACGGTACTCAAGACGAGGAGGTTGAGATTAGCAGACGTAGTTTTTTTTTTTTAAAAGAAAAATACTTCAGAAGCCTACTTTTAGGCATTGGAGATCAGAAACGAATTTGCAACATCTGCCTGAAACATCTTTTAGAGTTTTTAAGAAATCTATCTAAGATGTCCATTTTTGGAGTTACGAAAATCAGAAATCAAGAAAACAATCCAGACCGTAGATAAGATAATTGTTAAAGGAAGCTACTATATGGCAAGGATCGTACTCATGGCTAGGAATTGCGCAGAAAATCGCTGCGAATGATACCAGGAGATGTCAAAAAAACGAAATACTATCATGTCGAAAATCAAGCGAAAAAAATACGAGCTCGTCTAGTCAATCAACCTAGAAAAAACATTCGAGAATCATAAATCAAAACTCCCAAATTATTATCGATGGTAAAACAACAGGATTAAAAAGCTCGGTTATGAGGTCATTAGTGGATTTCAAAGGCACGCGTGGATTAAAATTCCAAATCAACAAGAACAACCTCCTATCCCATCTTCCTCACCCCACCGCTTAACCCCCACCCTTCAAACCCTACCCCTACGCCTTTGGGGAAGAAAGGACTCCCCTCCTCCCACTGTAAGCTTCTGAGGCTCGAAGCAGAACTAACACCGAAGAGTCGAAGACAAGAATGGCCATCTTCAATTCCTACCGGGAATCAAAAACAGTGTGACGCCCCCTCGCCAAGCCTGTTGGCAAGTCGCCACAGGGAGTTCAAGAACCACCCTGGCTAACCGCTTACCGTACAGCTGGGAAAGAGGGAAGGAGGTTTCACCTATCACGTCGCCTCTTCCTCACAGCCATAGCTCACTTAGGTAGACTTACCTTTCAGACGATATATCGAGCGGGCAGGATTCGAGTGGATCGTCATGACAGCCATTGATATGGACCGCAACTGGAGAAGAAGACCGATGATTCGCCAGCGCCGCCTCCCCTCCTCGTATACTTTGCGTAATCCCCTTTTTTTTCCATCACGCCATCTCCCACCACCGCGCCACTCCTCAACCGTAGTCCTCCAGCCGCTGTACCCGCCGCCAATACCTACGTGCAAGAGCGGCATGCATCCACCGGGTAGTCCGGTCGGGCGCAGTGCTCCCAGCAGCCCCCAGCGGCCTAACTCGATCGATTAGGCAGGCAAATGGCATCTTTTTCAGGATCCTCTAAACATTCACGACTCCCAAGGAAGAAAGTGCAAATCCAAAAAACACACACAAGTGACACAACATAGCATTGAATCCACTCAAATGATACAGCTACCAAGTGTATCGACAAAAACAAATGCACAAAATTAATGCAGGCTGCGTCAAGGGATACCCTGTCCGATTATATTTTTTTGGCACACAGGGCATTGCCAGTGTTGGACAAACGTCGGCCAAGGGTACTGGTGGTTAGCGTTTCTCAACCAGTCTAGAAGACGCGGCCATGCACGCGGCGGGTTGGCTGGAGGCGCCAGCCAAAAGGCAGACTGTGCCGTTTTTTTTTTTTTTTTTTTTTTTTTT
>BFEA01000064.1:2052268-2062268 GCA_003427395.1 Chara braunii
TTTTTTTTTTTTTTTATCCCATTACCCTTCCGAGGCTTTGTTAATACCGTCAAGTGGCGGCGGGGCCTTGCAATATCATCATGATCGAACTGGTTGGCGCTAGGTAATTCAGATTTGCAGTACTTTTTTTGTTCATCTGCATACAGTGGAGTTTGAACTCAGCACGGTTCTAGGTAATTCAGATTTGCACAATTTTGCAGTACTTCTTTTGTTCATCTGCGTCCAGTGGAGTTTGCACTCAGCACCTGGTCCGTATTTTGACAGTTGTAGAAACTGCATTAGGTGGCGGCTTAGGCCCAGTTGGTATTTGCCACTGCCACTGTTTTGGTGAGATTTTGGTGGGACGAGAGCGCCTCCTCTGTTTCCTAGGACAATTGTTTTGTTTGTTAGGACCTGTCCACTTTCGTAGGCTCGGTAGTTAGCTCTACGAATTCGCTTCGTCGAGGCCTGCACATCAGATAGACCTCGTAAATACCTCTCCTCGGCTCTTCAGCTCGGTTTCCGCTGAAGCTTGGTCTGACGAAAGCCTTGGCTTTTTAGGCATGTTGTTCAGTTCTGTTAGCATCTTTCGACTTCTCTCCGCTTGCTCACTTTTGATCTACGACTTGCTTCGTCTCGAGCTGCTCTTAGATAGAGCCCCTCAGGTCAGGTGGGCTGTTATGTTGTTCGATGCAGTGACTCCTGCGAGCTTGGCCAGTGATGCCGCGCTCCCCGGAGGAGCTGCGCAACAAAAATGTGAGGGACGCCAGGCCAGCTGCCTTGTGTAACGAAACTGTCTTTTTGAGAAAAAAAACGAAACAGCTGTTAACATTATTATAATGATATAATCCACATTGATCTACAACATACTTTTTTTTTTGTAGTAGTTCTTTTCCGAAAAATCTAGGCTACCAGCCGGGCCGCCCATGTTACCTTGTTTTCCCAGATGGCCCAGCCGAGAGCGAGGACCAGGGAAGGTCCAGGGCAGAACAAAAAAAAAAAAAAACGAAAAAAAAAGTTAAAAAAACTCTGTTGTGCACAAAAGCAAACTGAACTTCTTACATTTTTTTTTTTTTAATAACTAAACAACTTCGGCCTCAGGGTCAAATCCACATTCTTTACCAAATTTTGCCAGTAGTTGTGAGTACGGTCGTGCGAGAGGCAGGGCGCTGGTGTGGGCAGCACCATAGCCCAGCCCACGTAGCTGGGCTTGGGCTTGGACAGCCAGCGAGAGGTGGTGGTGCGAAAACACGTGGGTGATGAAGTCAAGGGTGTGAGAAAGAGAGAGAGATGAGTTTGATGATGTGAGGGCACGCACCTGGTCTTGGCGATGGTCTACAACGTCGACATCTCCATGTACTTTGGTTGTCACTGCTGACGTCAACAGGATGCATTGTCCATTCGTAGGCTGCTAAGTAGCTGTGTGATGGTGGTCTGGGCACTGAGCGCCACGTAGAGGAAGAACTCTGGATAGATATGTGAGTTGGTGGTGGCGAGAGTATGCTCTCATTGACCTTATAATTCAGTGCTTTGGTTCTCCGTCGGTGGAATATCAGGTGTGCATTTCTGCTTAAAGTTTCTGGACAGTATTGGACTTGCTGGCTTTCAATGTCGTTCTGCACTCTGGATTTCTGTCATTTCGCTATTGCTCATTTTCCTTGCAATAGCGTGGTTATTAAGAAAAAAAAAAAAAAAAAGTGGCCCGGTCAGGCAAGTGGTCCCCGGCCACTCTGGTAGCCTAGCGACAAATAGTTAAAAACTTAAAAAGTGATAAACACCCTATTTCCAATCCCCAGATATAAAAAAAAAAAAAAAAAGTGGCCCGGTCAGGCAAGTGGTCCCCGGCCACTCTGGTAGCCTAGCGACAAATAGTTAAAAACTTAAAAAGTGATAAACACCCTATTTCCAATCCCCAGATATACTTTATCCGGCTTCATCGGGGTAGCATTCTCCGGCCTCCAGATCCGGATAAAAGCAAGGGTACCCAGATAATTCAAGGGTATCCAGATAAATCAGCCAGATAACAAGGGTAACTATAGAATAACCGGATGTCAAGGATACATCAAGGGTATCCGGATAAATCAAGGGTGCCCGGTTATCCGGTTATGCTACTTAGGGGAGGCGGGGGGGGAGAGGGAAACAAAAAAGAAAAAACGCAGCCACGTCCCTAATTCGCATGTTCGAGTTGGGCTGTGTGAGCGTGTCACTGTCGATGTCGGGAGAGTGAGCATGTGGTTCAACTTATCTGATTCATATTCATACGCGACATGCTGGAGAACCAGGTCACTGCAGCGGATGGCAGCGAAGCTTCATCCTTTGTCAAGTCGGATGCTGTCATCCGCCAAGCCGTACACTTATCACATATTCACATTATGACTTTTCGCAATGCACCGGACCATTATATTGGCCAGATTCTGCTGGAAAAATCTTGAATGCGAGTACGGCCTTGGCAGTACACATCACCTGAAGCAATATCTATCGACTCCATGTGCCGATTGTCAGCTCCATGGTTCCCGCTGGCTGGCAGATTGCTCTCTCTGCCAATCAACTAAAACAGCGCATACTCACAGAGGACTCTTTCTACGAAAACTTTGGATGTGATTGCAGTCAGCTTCATCCCGGCCTGGTCATAATTACAGTCAGATACACTTAAAAACCGCTAGCGTGAGTATGCCCTAATGCATGCAAAATATATCCAGCCCATGTGGCTGAATGGCACCACCCATGAACTGTTAAACAGCAGACCGGAGTTCAAATCCTGATGGGCTGACTGATTGCATACTCACAGCAGGACTTTTTCCACTGAGCTCTGGACGGGATTGCGGTCAGATTCATCCAGGTCTGGTCGTAATTGCAGTCAGATACATTTCGGAAACGGCAAGTGTTCTGGGGCTGAATGGTACCACCCATGAACTGTTGATCAGCGGACCGGAGTTCAAAACCTGATGGACTGACTGAGGGCAAAACTCACACTAGGACTTTTTCCACTGAGCTCCGGATGTGATTGCAGCCAGAGGCGTCCAGCTCCCCAGCCGTAATTGCAGTCAGATACATTCAGGAAAGGTGCTCGTGTGAGTACGCCGTTAGATGAATAAAAAATAACTATTATGCCTTAGCTGGGCCTTCGAACGATGATATATATATATCGTTATATATATATGTATATGATATATCTAAAGCCAGTCCTTCAATTCAAAAGAAACAAGCGCATGCCTGCAGCAGGCTACGCCGGAAGCGCACACCTGCTGCTCGAAAATAACTATTATGCCTTAGCTGGGCCTTCGAACGATGATATATATATATCGTTATATATATATGTATATGATATATCTAAAGCCAGTCCTTCAATTCAAAAGAAACAAGCGCATGCCTGCACCTGTCTCTTATACACATCTAGATGTGTATAAGAGACAGAACGAGGGGCTGTGACAAACTGTTTCGTCGGAGTTTCACCGACTCATCAGGAGGCTGAACCCTCAACAGTCTGCAGAATCCCCTCACTGATTACACTGTAAATGATAATCTACCTTAACCAAAATCAAAGTAGACTATCTGTGTATATGATATATCTAAAGCCAGTCCTTCAATTCAAAAGAAACAAGCGCATGCCTGCAGCAGGCTACGCCGGAAGCGCACACCTGCTGCTCGTCACCCCGGTCCCACCAACCAACACAGACCCATCCCCTCCGGAAAAAACACACACATAGACAGACCCCGGCCCAAGTCGCGCCAGCATCGGTTCAGACCCAGTCTTCAGTATTCACAACCTGCCATCGAATCTGTACATGAGGTCCACACCTCCCCACAAAATAGAACCAGAAAAGAACCCACGGCCCGAGCTCAGGGCTGATCCACCCATGAGCTTTTGAAACACAGGCCCAAGTCCGATTCCAGACACACCCAAAAAAAAGAACAAAGAAAATCAACGGCCCTAGCTGTATCCAGACTACTGAGTCGTTCTGCATCCAGATGGAGGTGGTCGTTGGCGTTATCAAGAAAAACGTAAAGAGAACTGAGGGAGATTTCACACTATTCCACCTACTACACCTACTACACATGCCGTACCCTAAAGCTGATTTTTTGCTTTTTTTCTTGTTTTTCTTTTTGTGTGATATATATGTGCTTTAGGGTACGGCATGTGTACAGTTTTGACATGCTTGGATCAATAATGAAAAAGTTGGCATTTTGTTCAGTTCGTTGGATCATTTTGACTCGGACAGTGTCTTTGTGTTAGGGTTTCATAGTGTTTTTTTGTTTTTTGTTTCGTTTTTTGTTTGCCTGTTTCCTTTTCTGATGTTTGCACTATGGTCTCATATCGTTTGGTTTTAAAATTTTCGATGAAATTTGCGCTGCAATTGCCAACGAAAACGACGAATATTTGGGCCCCCGTTAACCGTCTCTCCCTCGCATACATGTAAACAGATGGCAATTCACACTGGCGCCAAGCGCCACTCAAAGCTCAGAGCTATGGAAACCGAGAACACAGTTCAGATGTAAACTCGCTTCAACAGGCTATGGCGCATCAGCGCCTGTACATCCCAACTCTCCACACAGTGTCCAGCACCACTGTTCGCACACACTCAACTCCGGATCACCCTGAATACCCCACACACATTCCCTGTATCACACACTTGTACACACACACTAACACCTAACACTGGCTATGGCGGCAATGGCCACCGGCTACTACTAGCTATGGCGTACTGACTCCTTCAAGCCCACTTCAACCTCCAGCATCTGCAGACCACCTCGCACAAGACGCTCGGGCAGCGCTTCCGCATGGCTCACGCAGGAATGAATGAATGGTTGGACACTGCCTCTTGATTTATACTTCTGTAAGTCGGTGGTCTGACCTTTTCCACCGGGCCCATGGTGCACACAGTCCCTCATGGTACTTGCTGACTGTACAAAGTGAGACTGGGACTGGGTACCGCTGACTAAGCGAAGTTGGACTCACCACTTGCCCACTTGCCTCTGGCCTGCTGTGCATAACGTGAGAAGAAACTTGAGAGGCCACTTCCGGACCTTCCGGAAGTTTGCGGACTTGGCCTTTCAGAACTGTAGCAGGTACGACCTTGACCTTTCAGGACTGTAGCAGCTACGACCTTGACCTTTCAGAACTTCAATAACTATGACCCCTATGCAGGTATGACCCCTACTTCAACAGGTCTAAGGTTCAAGACCCGACAACTACTCAGACCTATGACAGACAACTCTCAACTACTAACACAGAGGTCACGGGTTCAAGACTCACAGGGTATACTTGATACTGTACACAGGTAAGGTAAGGTAAGGTGAGGTCTGGGGATCAAGCCCTGGGATCTGCATCTGTGTCTGCAAAAGGTGAAAACCGTTTCAGCATGCACTACATGCAGAAAAAGGCAAAAACTATGGTGGTGCATCGTTCCATGTTCTAGCACAAAAGACGTTCTCATTTAGGGCATCCTCACACTACCGTAGCAGTATCTCAAATGTATCTGACCGCAGTACCGCAATACCTGGACGTATCTGGCCACAGTTCCATCCAAAAACACATTAAAAGTCATAGTCTGAGTATGCCCTCAGTGCCGGTTTACTGAGAAAGTGATGCCGCTTTGGCCAGCCCAAAGACAAAATCGAGCAGTCACGGAACTAAAAGAAAACAACTGAGGCCCGCCGAAACGAGACAATGCAAAAACAAAAGCAAAAAACAAAACAAAAAAAAGAAACAATGCTGGCACACCGCAAGAGGGGAAAAGAAGGCCACGGGTGGCTTTGTAGCTGTATTCGAACGTGACAAACCAAGCACAGGGCTGCAGCGCACAAAATGAGAAAAGCGGGAAACGGCACAAACGACAAACGCGAATGAAGAAATGGGCGCGAATTACACTCCATTGCACCATACGAAAAAAGAATTACGGGCTCCTCCCAGCAGCCGCACGGATTCGAACGGGCGGCAAAAACAAGATGGTGAACTCCTCCCAACAGCCACTCGAACATGCAGCCAACTGCGCAGCCAAAAAAACAATTGCAGACTCCTCCCCTCAACCGCCCTTCCCCCACGCGGCCCACCGGGCCCAGGTGGGAAAAGGATCTCGTGCAGTGTAGTCACCTCGTACGGAGACGGCCCGTCTGTACTCCCGTACGACCGTACATACAGGCCCTGAGCACCCGTACGCACTTCCGGCCATCTGTACGCGGCATGGCTACGATCCGGACATCCGGACCGCCGTCCAGATGGTCCGGATTTGGTCCCAAATCCGGACGTCCGGTCCAGACGGTCCGGATCTGCCAAATTTTGAAAAAAAAAAAAAAAAAAAAAAACGGTCCAGGACCCTTCCCCATTGAGGAGCCAAGCCCCCAAAATTGATTTGAGGGTTTTTCAGGCCCGTTTATGCTTTTTTGGGGGGTCCGTACATGCTCTCTCTATATAATAATTTATTAGACAACCCCAAGTTTTTTATTATGAATAATTCATTACCTTTTATTAGTTTTTTTAACTTTTTTAAGTCTTTTTTTAAGCTTTTTATAGTTTTTGACTTTTAACTCAAGTTTGGTTAGGAATTCTGACATGACTCTGAGGCAAAAGTGGTTTGCATTGTTATTCTGCATAACATACTTTTTTTTCAGATTTTTTTTTTTTTTTTAATGGTCCGGACATTTTCCGGACCTGTCCAGACATCCGGACCGTCCGGATCCCCCCATGTCCAGAGGTCCGGAAATGTCCGGAATTCCGGACGTCCGGAAACTACCGGACACAGGTCCAGTTCCATGTCCGGAAATGTCCGGGTCCGGGTCCGGGTCCGGCGTAGCCATGGTACGCGGCCTTCAGGGGGGGTTAGGGGTTGGCGGGGGAAAAAATTCGATTTTTTTTTTTTTTAATAGGGGGGGCCTCAGTACCCCCCCTAGGGGTCAAATCCCTCCCCAGCACCCCCCCACCGGGCCCAGGTACATTTGGACGCCCATCCGTCTGGATGGCCCATACGGAGACCCCCCCCGTACAGCGTACGGGGGACTACACTGGTCTCGTGTGGGAAGTATTACGCGAGACCCTCTATTTGCTTTAATAGTATATATACCGTCACAAACATATTATATATATATCGTCAAATAGAACTGCCCGGTAAACCGTAGGCAGAGAGGGAGAAGAGGACAACAAACGAGGGGCTGTGATAATATATATAATAGTATATATATGTTGTCACATAACTATGAACTAAAAGAGCGCACTTTGCAAAACAAAAGGCAAAAATAATAAATTAAAAAAACAAGACAAACATGAAGGACACACTGAACCATTCATTTTTCTCATTCTTCTTTTAACTCCCCCTTCACCGTGCCTGTCACGTACAAGGCTCGCCACCTTGATAAAGTTGAGCATGAGGTGTCCCCATTCCCATGTGCCATAACAGCCCACTTGTACGCTGTGAGAAAGAGGCAGAGTGAAGGGGGAGGGGATAAACACGGAGGAGAGATGGAGAGCAGACAAACAAAGAACGATAAAGGAAAAGTAAGGGAAAGTATGGACTGTGGAGTGAAGATGAAGGCAAAAAAGGATAAGAAAAGGCTCAAGAATGAGTCTGTCCTCGATGACAGAGAGGACATACATTGTAAGGATGAGGTGGATGAACACATGGAAGAGCTAGCTGAGCACTCTCAGTGCAACAATTGCCACGACGGCTGGCATTGAGCATGGCCACCATGCACTCCCGACAAATGGCATGTCAATTGCAGGCCAAAATGAAGGAAAAACGGTCAACACAAAACCATGCATTCCGCATAGCGTCCATGGCTGCAAAATGGACATATAGGGTCTGAATGCGGAGGGTGCCTGCAGTCAGGAACAAAGGGACAGTCCTCTGCACACATGGATGCAGAAACCATGTCATTGTAATGATTGTGACAGAGACGATGGCGGCTACAACCGAGTGTAACAGTGTTTGTGGCTGTGACAAAGGAGAAGGTCGCAGAGTGTTGGTACATTGCCTTGCTGCAGCACGGGGCCAGAGGAATGATCTTGGACATAAAAGAGATTGCGGACGGTTTATTGTGGCAAGAAAACAGCATCATTTTGAAAGAAATCAGTGACATCGGTAATGGGATGGACCATGGTGCCATTGTCCCACACCTCCCATTGGTCAGAGGCATGTACAATAGCCATGTAATGGCCAGGGCCGTGCACAATGTAGGCAGAGATGTGGGATGGAGGATTAAACCACTCACCTGCTTGAGCATTGCATAGTTCAAGTTGACGGTCCCTCATTGATACTTGTAGGACAGCAATGATGAAGCCTCCTTCGCCGGTATAATTACAATCCTCTGACTGTAGTTGTGGAAGATCAGCATCAAGCTGAAGGGTGATTGCAAGGAAGTCTGATGGTGCATAAAACGGGCGGTGGAGAATGTGAAGACAGATATTAGTTGCCGTCAGACCACAGAGATTGATGAGGTTCTCAGGCTGGTTTGTGGGATGCTGGCCAACAATTTGTAGATCACCCAGGTGGTGTTGCAAGCCCAAACCGTGTTGGGTTTGTTTGCTGGTCAGTCGTTTGCAGATCACCGATGTGGTCTGCACGTGGCGGAGCACAGATTTGTGGTTCATCCGAACAATGCTGGTCAGCCGTTTGCAGATCCCCCATTGCGTCTACGCCTTGTGGGGTCAACTGCAATCCGGGCAGATCATATTCCAATCCTGAGTAGGGACTGTCCCTGGAGTCGGGAGTGTACTCTGGGCAGGGACCACATCCTGTTGTACACGTGAGTCTTGAATATCTGATCCCCGGACAAGTGACAATGTCGCCGATGTCATCGGCGGTACACAACAAGAGTAGTGGTGTTGCAAACAGAAGAACTTGTCACTAGCAACGAAGGTGGAACAATGGGAACAATGAAAACTAGAGTCTGTTCGCAAGCGAGACCGTGGAGGAGATAGGGGTGGTGAGGAGGAATGCAGTCGTCTGCGGCCAAAGCACAGAAAGCGATGAGAGGGGGGTGGATTGGGCAAGATTTCGAAATAAAGGGCGTGAGTGTCAGAGAGACTGTGATGTTCTTTGCACTGGAGCTGCAGGAGAGGAAGCTGTAGCAGTAAAAACTATACTAGGGGGGAATTACAATTATGGAGACTGCTATATTGAAAACTGCAGCACTGGAAATGCAGCAGCAGAAACTACAGCAATGAAAACTGCAGCAGTGGAAAGAGAGCAGTGGACACTGCAGCAGTGGAAACCGCAGCAGTGGACTCTGCAGCAGTAGAATAAGCGGCAAAAACTGGAGCAGAGGAAACTACAGTAGTGGAAACCGCAACAGTGGACACTGCAGCTGTGGAAACTGAAGGAGTGGAGACTGGAGCAGTGGAAATTGCGGTAGCAGCAGATGAACAAGCAGGGGCAGGAGCAGGACGCGAGCGTCGTAGGGACGAAGAAGAAAATGGATCATAGAAAGACCATTGCAGCATGCGTTGGAACCACTGAGAGAGACGCGTCACATGCATACGTTGGCGGGAGCTCATGTAGCAGGTCCACCCCTTAGCAAGGGTTGGTGGGGAATGCCCGCGCGAAAGCATGGGACGACTAAGTGTTGTTCCCACAGTTCGAAAGTCTTGCCAAGCATTACAGATTTGTTCAAATCTGGTCAATTGCCCAGTGAACACACCAACCGGTTGATGGGAAGGGATGTTGGAGGTCGCACTTGGATAACGAATGACAAGGACGTCCCAAGCAGCCGCTTTATCAAAGACGCTCATGCGAAGCGAGCCATCGGAACGAACGCGTGGATGCATACCTAAGAAGGTACAAGAGCCATCTGTCGCTGTAGTCTCCTTCCACTCAAGCCCATAGTGCTCTGGCGGAGGAGGTAATTGTCCCCATGAAAGAACATCATCAATGAAGCGATAGGTGACAGCATATTGCTGAGCAGCTTGAAGATCATGTTGACGAATGTCATCAACAACGCGTGCTTCATCCCAATACAGCATCAAATTAGAAATTTTTGGGCGAGCATTCGTTCCCATTGGAATACCGATAATTTGTTTCTGAAACGTGCC
>BFEA01000064.1:2119420-2137363 GCA_003427395.1 Chara braunii
AAAAAAAAAAAAAAAAAAAAAAAAAAAAAAGGGAGCCCTGTGCCACAGGGATGCCTCCGGACGCGGCTGGCCAACAGCGCGCCTCAGGGCATACTCACACTACTACGTTTCTACGTATTTTCGTCCAGAACTGTGGCCAGATACATGCAGGAATGGCGTGAATGCGGTCAGATACATTCGAGATACTGCTAGTGTGACTACGCCCTCAGAAGGATGAACGGTCCTTGGGGGTGGATACGGTGGTGGTGGTGTCGACCGGCTTGGCGCGCAGAGGACAGCACACGTCGACATTTTCGCGGGCACATGAGACTATGAGCGTCTCGTCGGTGCTCAGCCAAGCGTTGCAAGGGATCCCGACCCCTTTATAGTAGGGATGGGACAGCGAAGCGTTGCATGGGATCCGCACCACCCCTTTATAGGGGTGGGAAGTTTGTCTTTTGGGGCTGGAAAATGGCATCTGTACCCGCTATGCCCAGCCCCAGTCCAAACCTTCATCTATACCCAAAAAAAAAAAAAAAAAAAAAACCGAATCTATACCCCCGTTTCAAGATGGGGAAATTGCATCTATACTACCCAAAAGACCAAGTTTTCTTTTGGGGAGGGGAATTTGCATCTATACCCCCATTGAAAAATGGGAATACCCGCACGACTGAGGTGGACCCACCAAATTGCAGTTGTATCCAACTACAGGAATGCTCAAATTATGGTCATACCCGGGACTGAGGTGGACCGGCCAAATTGCACATATACCCAGGGCAAATTATGGCCAAATTATGGCCATAATTTGAGCATTCCAGTACCTTCTTTCCCCAAAAAATACAACATAAGGTCATCACAGCCGTAATTTGAGCATTCCAGTACCTTCTTTCCACAAAAAGTACAGCAATAATGATGGTAGGGGGAAGAAGGTAATTGGCCATGGGGGAAGAAGGTGATTGGCCACACCCGCGACTGGCCAAATTGCACTCATACCCAGCACAAAATATGACCATACTTGGGACTGAGGTGGATCGGCCAAGTTGCACTTATACCCAACTACCCAAAGGCCAAAATTATCCTCATACTCAGGGGCCATTCGGCCACAACGGTGCACTCGGATAGTACTGGTATACCCAGCCTGCTGACGAGAAACCCTTCTCCATCGACTCGAACTCCCACTGGCTATGGTGGGTGAAAAAAGGAGTCTTCTCACTTAAACCGCCAGTACTTCCTAGAGTCATGCGCCACAATTTTAGGAAACGTACGGGCTACTACAGGAGCGCCCAAATTCATCCGACTAGAAACGTTTCTACTCTTTTTTCTTCTGTGGCCTATAGCTGGGCCAAGTACTGGTCGTTTAAAGACTTGGGGGATATTGAGAGGGGCATGTGGATGCTCAACAACTCCGCACACTACTCAACAATACACTGGACAGACAATCCAATGTACACATTCACTACAAGAAGCAGTTCCTTCACAATGGATGGTGGGCACGTGCCTCTCTCAATTAGGGAAGACGCTCGCCCTCTCCCCATGACGATACACAGAGTAACAGAGGTGGCTAATGGTGAAGCGGAGTTGCAATCATTTGACCTGATTTACCAGGTGGAAGGTACACCCAACTGAACCGGAACGAGGATCCGGGCTCCAACCTACCTTTGGAACGCCTTACAAGGATCAGAGTACTAGGGAATAAGACAGGAAAAGTTATAGAATAACCCGGTGGCATGACAGGAAACGTTATGGGATAACCCCCCCGCAAAACCTTTGTACTCTTTTGGCCCCAAACGGGGCAAAAGTGTGGGACGCCCTCAAGGGAAACTCCGCATCATTTTTGCACCCCGGCTGGGCCCCGGTCCGGTGGCATGACAGGAAACGTTACGGAATAACCCCGTCGCAAAACCTTTCTATTCTTTTGGCCCCAAATGGGGCAAAAAGTGTGGGAGGCCCTCAAGGGGAAACTCCACATCATTTTTGCACCCCGACTGGGCCCCGGTAATGCCTGTAGTGCAAAAATGGTGGGAAATTAATTTTCAGGCCGCATGGGGGTGCAAAAATGACGCGGTGTGAAACGTTGTGGCGAACTATTTTATGTAATCGTGCGACTTTCTGCGCGAAGCTGCTTGGGGAGATACGACGGGTCGGATGGGTGAACTGTGGGAAGATGGGTCGGGTGGGCAAATTGCATAGATGTCCTCGTTTCTTTTCATTTTCTGCTGGGAGTTGTCGGATCGGTGTCGAGCGCATCGGTCCAGCACCGCACAAAACGGGGCGGGACCCTCCCGGCCACGTCACGCAGGAGTTGGTCTATTCCTCGTCGCGAATACACATGGAGCTTCCACAAGCCTCTCTGGCCGAGTGCGCCAGCCATACCTCTCGCGAACCCCTACGACAAGATAGGGCCTACGCGAGGCACGCCTTACCTCCACCTTACGGGAGCTATCACCTCCCTTCGGTAGGCGTATCCCTGCTGAGCTACCAGTCAACAGTACGAAAGCTAATCAGCTGCAATCGCAGAGGTGAACCAGCTGAGGCGTTTCTCATTCGCTGTAGCATAGGAGGGGCGGTTTTACGCCTCTATCGGACCCGCACGCGAACCAACATCTTGGGGGGTTGGAGTCCCAAGCGCGACCCGTCGTCGGTCGACTATGACACATCCCACGCACCACGCATACACCACTCTAAGAACATAAAAATTAAGACATGCATGCATACACACATACAAAACGACACAAAACAAATAATGCGACAACACTCATAGTCCCTTAATAGTTATCCCATAACTCTCCGATGCGGAAATCGGATAGGCGTCGCGCGCGAGACTTAGTATAAAACTGCGCGGACGCAGGGTCTTCTCATATCGACTAGCAATGCATAAATACACGAGCATTCGCAATGATGGCGTACTATATAGTACCCATACTCATGCGGTCCTCGTTAATCTCGAGGGTCGCATTCGACACTCAAGTGTCGACTGACATGCGCCTTGAGGAAATGATCTCTCGACGCTGGACAACCGCCAAGTACGGTTGAAAACCACACCCTCTTTTGGACCCTGCGGAGAGTGGGTGGTACACAAGTTCATACTTGTGATGGCAATCGTCTTTTATCGCCCTGGATACCAGCTCTATCATCCATGGTCTAGAAATAAGTCAAGGGGTTTGACTTTGACGGCTGTCACGGACTACAACGTCCAACTTTAAAAATTAATAAGCAAAATAAATCAGTAAATAAGTAAGCACCCACCACTCATATATCAAATAAGGGTCTCGTTAGACACTCATAAGAGAATCCTAAAATTTTTAGGACTGTCCTAAAGGTTTTTTAGGATTTCTTGCGTCGTGGTTACACGCATTCCTAAAAGACCATCGTTTAGGACCAGTCCGAAAAGAAAGTCGTAATTAAAAAGAAAAAAATAAAAGAAAAAAAACTAATGCTTCAGGGTTTCAACCAATAGGGTGCACTAGGAGTCCAAGACAACAGTGTCATGCGCACGTCGCCACGACTCCGTCAAACGTGAGAATCCTAAAAAATTCAGCAGGTCGGGGGCTACTGAAAAATTTAGGACAAATTTGCCTGGGGATCCTAAATTCTTTAGGATTCGTCGTAACGTCGTTTTTACATTTTTGATCTCAAAATTGGATTTAGGATCGCGTGCAACGACGATGCAATCCTAACAACAGACATTTTTAGGAGTGTCTAACGAGACCCTAAGAACTCAATATATAAAAAAAAAAAGGGAAACATAAATTCATCAGGTATGCAGATCGTGCGTCATACGATTGTCATTCTCACTGTCTTCAAGGTACAGCTCATATACCAAGCTCCAAATACTAACCTGCATAAAACACAGACACAAACAATAGTCACATTGTCATACACCAATCTGGTCAACTTTACTTTTCCTTGTAGCTCACACCACGCCTCACATACTCAAGTCTTAGTCATAGTTCAACTTTCCATAAATCTCATAAGTTCTTTATAATGGTCATTAAAAGAAGTCTGGTTAAAACCCTCAAAGAAACATATCAAAACTCAGGGCTAAGACAATCAAGTTGAGATACAGGTGTAAGCAAAGTTGTGTCGTGAGCCGACAAGTCGGCGACGATCAACCAACCGATCTGTTATTAGTGATAACAAAAATTGATCACGTAGGATCAAGCTGAAGCTAGTCCAAATTCTAGATCGAATGTCCAAAGAAAACATGTATCATACGACATGTCAATCTCCAAGCTAAATCGTCAATGTATGGAGATCAAATCCCCATGACACGTTCTCACTCAAGACTCTCCTGATAGCTAAGCCTATGTCTACCTCTAAGACAGTGCTCAAAGAAAGGTAGACTTTTGACAGTATCTCCCCCATACAGAATGGATCACTAGAATCGTTACCTGTCATAATATAATCTAACTCCTTTAAACTAAGAAAATTTTGGCATCGCTTCCCGTAGGAAAAATGTCTTCTCATAATTTATACTTACTCAAATATGAAAACAAAAACAATCTCTAATTCTGTAAAGTCAAATTTTGTCTAACTCCCTGAATTAGTAAAAATATGGGCAGCTCTCCCTTTATAAAAAAAAAATTCCCAGATTTTTACTAAGTCAGATATGAACCCAGAGCAAAACCTGAGTTTAATTAAGACAAAATTTAAATAACTCCTTAGATTTGTACAAATTTCGGCAGCACTCCATTTAGAAAAATGTTAATCCAAGATTTATACAAAGTTAAGTTCAGAAACTGAAGTGACTTTTCTCAAGGTCCAATTTTGTCAAACTCCCTGAATTAACCAAAATTCGGGCAGCACTCCCTTTAGAAAATGAGACTCTTCAGATTTTTACTAAGTCTTATATAAAAGTCAGACAAGTTAAACTTTGAAAAGATAAAATTTGACTAACTCCTTGGTTTTGTAAAAATTTCGACACCATTTCCCGTAGAGAAAGTAACTTACCAAAATTTATACAAAGCCAAGTATAACAAAAAATCTCAGAAAATGCAGAAATTGACCTAAGTAAAAAAAACTTAGCTCAGAAAATGCAGGAATTGAAACTAGCTTCTATGACTGTAGCACGTGGCGAGCATCTAAAGCAACTACCTGTCAAACTGAAACTCAGACCAAGTACTAATCTCACTCAGTCATACGCAAGGCCAAACCACAAAGGTAAGTACTCTCACCAACCCAAAGTCAACATTCTCAAATAATAGTCCATGATCTTTCAATGATTTGTCCCTTTATAACCAGCTTACATAAGACATAAGGCTAGACCACCCAAACTTATGGAACATGTCTTGCTCAACCATTGAACATACACAAACACAGGGCACTACAACTTTTTTATTTTTTGGGCATATGACTAGGTCACCCTAGTCACCCTGAACTGTTTAAGTATCCAAGTTTTATATAATTATCTACACTTAGTCGCTTAAGGTAGCATATGATTGAACCGATCATCTTTAGCTCATGATTCAGTCTGTCCCTTCGTACCACAAATTTATTCTTAGTTGATACTCTCTTCAGTTGGTGATAAGCTATAGTCAGACCACCCAAACTTATGGAACCCTGTCTGACTAGCCTGTTCATAGACAAAGTAATGATAAAATATACCCAACTTATATCTTTTTGGTTCTAGCATGTGCGTGACATTGAACCAAGACCACCCAGACTTATGAAACATGTATTGGTCCTCAGCCTGATTCTTTCCTTTTAAAACCAAAGCAGGAAGAGGCTGAGTCACCCAAACTTATTGAACATGCTCATACCTTCTCGTAAAGAAACTGAAGGAAACTCAAATTAAACAAGGCGACCAGGTCACCGAAACTTATGGAAGATGCTTGGTCCCTGAAAAGTCATTCACAGTCAGCCCTCACAAGTCAGAGCAACCAGACCACCCAATCTTATGGGAACCTGTCTGGTCCTTCAAGCAATCGAAAAATAAACATAGCACTGGGCCTCCCCAAACTTATGGAGACTTGCTCAGTCTTTGATTGACCCAGTCAACCAAGCAATACTACCTTCCTCCCATCCTTCCCCCAGATGCAATCCCACAATCTACTTTCAGTCAGACAAACAAAACTGAAACTGCAACTTGCACAATCATTCTTTTTAATAAGTCTGGATTGTATCATGAAAGTCAAACATAAAAGTCAAAGTAAGGATACAAGCAGTATATTCAGTCAAACATAGCAAGAGATACAGGTAAGGGTTATAACCGGATTTATAGAAGGAGATGAAAGGTTACCTCCCTGTTCCCTGCCTCTAGAACTCCTCTTGAGTTCCGGTAGAGTTCCCGCAATCGATGGGCAAACTCCCCACAGAGTCTTGTTACCATCCTATGAGTTGCAATCCCGTTTGTCGCCTTCCTATCAGAACAGGACTAGACTTAGACTAAGAAGGTCAGAAGGAGGAGTTTCAGACGCTCGAGATACAGGAGAGGGACTGACTCAACTCTCAAGAAAGGGCCTTGCAATCTTCAATCGCCTTAGGGCCTCGCAATGACAGTCAGGTCGCGCAGCGACTCGCCCAAACTGAAATCAGACTGTTAGCCATTAATTCTTTGGTAGCTCTCCAAAATTACAACAATACCCCCCCCTCAGCAATCATAACTACTCCGCAGTTCTAGTGTAATGGCCACCGGTAAGTCCTTACGCCTATGAGGCTTTTCCAGTCACCTGGTACGGTAGAGTGCTCAGTATACTAGTCGGCGGCCTTGTCTGTCTTACGTAGCCCGACCTGTTGCTGCTTCACCCACCAGCGGATGATGCTGCTGTGGGAGAGGTAGGCCTACAATATGCAGTTAACTTCCCGCTAGTCCGTATAACAAAAAGGTCAACGTATCTGTCCGCAGGTAAGTCTCCAAACTTGCTGCTTATCTCCGAACACATCGAGCGACAAGCTGGTCAACGCACCAGTCAGCTAGCAAGTTTCCACCTCCCTCAAGAACGAAACTCGGCGTAGGAGTAAGGCAAATAGCAAAAATCAGCAGTCGTAGCAACAAAACAGTGGAAATCAGTGGTAAAAAATCACTGAGCAGTGGAGAGAAGTACAGTAGTAACACCGGTTATAACAGCACGACACCGGTGCCAACAGTCCTGAAGTCCAACCCTGCCACACCACACGAGGGTCCACTGCTGTAGCTGGTGGCTCGCTGTTGCAGAAGGCAGTAACTCCTTCGACTGAGCTAACTGGGAGTCATTGCGGCGTGAACAGAATCGACCCTCTCTTCATAGCCCAACCATCTCTTTACTTCAAAAGTGGTTCTCTTGGTGAGCATCCAGACGATTAGCTCTCTCATAATGAAGATCAGGCCTCTGCGATTCACTTCTCCCTACTGCTCATCCAACTTCATAGTGACGAAACTTCAGGTTCCTTCCCTGCTTCATCGGGCTGGCTCCTTCCTGCATGTTGCTTCCCACCTTCGCGATGGTTATTTTTTCATCCCCCGGTAAGTATTCTTTCTTCCCCTCTCTGCCCTTGTTCAAGATCTCCTGGGGTATCTCCATCGAACCATACCAGCCTTCGCAACCGTTCTTAATGTGAAAACACCTGGCCAGCACCACGGCCAGGTTCAACCATATACAAGCCAACACACCGGGCGCAACTCTGGCTTGTCGTATTGCCAGGTCCAGGTGAGCATTCTCTCTCWCTCCCTAGTATCTCTCTCTCAATAAATCTTCCGTCACAAAATGGAAAGACTCATCGCACTTTTCACGGTATCTTCTCTTCGGTGCGGCTCCTACCCGCTATCCTGCCCGAGCCACTAAAAAACTAACACTGCCACACGTCTCGTCACTGAGAGAAACCCCCGAAACGAGCCTTCAACTGCCCGCTTTTGTCAAGAAAACGACGAGATTTGACTCCTTCAGGCCTCACTCCTTCTCCCTCTATCCGCCATCTCCCACACGAGTTTTTCTCACTAACTTCTAATTTACTAACTTCCCGCTCACTCTAACCACGAACCCGGGTGCGCCCACCTTCTAAGCCTTTACTTTTGCTTCTTCTCGCGCCTTGTCCCGTTCGGAGTCAAGTGGGTCACGAACTTCTCCTCTTCGCGTCGACCTCTTTGCCTGCGCCATCTCCACCTTTTTTTTTGTATGCACCTGACACCATCTCACGTCCATATTCTTCCCTTCTTTTTAGCTTTCCTTAGCTCCCCATAGCTCTGCGCAGTGCCTCTTCAATCTAACTCTAATCCTACTCAACTAATCCCAAAACTAACACCACCACCGGAATCGCCCTATCTAAAAACCCCGAACTAACACTTCACCCGATTCCGTGAAGAATCGGGCAAGATAATCGACTCTTTATTCGGCCATGTCTAGTTTTTTTAACACTTCCACGAGGTGCTTTCCTCCACTAACTCTCAATTACTAAGTTTCTCGTCAAACTAACTATACTACTGAACTCGCCTGGCCTCTGGATCGACTCTTTCCCCGCCCATTTTCATTAAGAATCGGGCGGGTTTCAACATCTCCCACTCCCTCCAGCTTCGACCATAGCCCGTAGCTCTCGCATGCACCCGACGCACTTTCCAGTCTGGATACGTTACCCTTTTGCTGCATCTCGCTCCCCCGACTCTCCGTCCGCTCTTTCTATGTGCTCGCTGCCTCATCTTCCGTTGCTCCGCTACTTTGCTCCACCGCCTTTGCGCCTGCAACTCCGCTTCTATGGGAACACAGACTCCGGTAGCGGTAGTCCCTTCAACGAGCAGTAGTTGTTCAACAACTTCGACCCTTGAGGGAAAATTCAGAGGAGACCCTCTACTCGACGGTGCGATTAGTCTTCCACCCCTATATCCAAGTCCTCATATGGCCGATTTTATCACGGCCTTTTTTGGACTTCTCTTGTAAATCGTCCCGGAGCATGGTTAGCTACCTTACGTGCACAACAATATGACAACAGCGAAGCTCGGATCAACATCCCCGCCAGATTAGGAGGGGATGCGCACCACTAGTTCAGCACTTACGTTTGGGTAGATCTCCCGACGTTCGAGCGAGATTTCCTAAATTGATTCGATTACATTCATCCGGAACAAACACTCTTTATGATCAAAGATCGAGTTCAGTAACCTCTCGAGTCAGTCACCGAAAATCGCAACCGATTCTATAGGATATTCGTCAAAACCCAGCGGGGGAAAGCAGTTGGAAGGGATATGTTTATTGATGGGCTTCGCAGCAAAACCATCAGGGCAAAATTGCGAAAGCAATTCTCCCCGATCAACCATACCTTACAACAGATTACGTCTGCGGCTGAGGAAATGGAGCGAAAATTCGCTGCCAGTTTCGTGGAAGGGAAAAATTATCCTAGAGAGGGAAATTGCTCAGAATTGATTAGGACGAGGGCCGAGTTGGCCACGCTTCAGAACAAGTTTGAAAACATAGGTTTTGTCTCCGACCCTGTTACCTATCTTGAGCAAATCCCTACCAAAAAGTCCGCTCCCGACGGCTCCTGTGCCTCCCAAAAAAATTCCGAACAGGACAAACGAATCAATTGCGGTACTTGAACTGACCCGTATGTTAATTAGCCTAATGCAATAAAGCAAGAAGGAGCAACGAGAACACAATGCTAGGATAGAGTCGTTGATGAGAACGATGCACCCTATCGCTGTCAGGGCAGCACCCATGGCGCAAGCAACGACCGCCGCTGCTCAGGCTATGGGTGGAGCGACAGCTAACCTGAGTGTTTGTTACACGTGCCATCAGCCAGGCCACATAGCCCGAGACTGTCCCCTCCGACCCGCACAAGCGCGAATTGGAGTATCTTTTGTGGCTGTTGCACCTGTAGCAAACGGTCCAGGAAGGATGAGAACGATGCTTGAGGAAATCGAGAATGGAGGAAGTACGATAACCACTGCCGAGGAAGCAGCAAAACTTATTCCGCTTGACCAATATGTCGCTTTGGGATATACAAGATTGGGAATGATTGGAACCATCCGACCAGTAGAGGAGCGGAAGGAAGTACCCGAATGGAGATCTTCCTCGGGGGAAATGGAAGCAGGTGGTTCTACCTTTGTCACTGGGGAAATTGACGTCTTGGACATAGTTTGAGCCTTGGACCACCGAATCTCGTTGCCCATAGGGCATTTGCTGTCCATATTCGAGCAGGCTAACGAACGCATGTTGTAGCATTGTAAGGCAAACCGAAAAAGATTTGCTCTTGCTAAGCTAGCTACTCAGAAAGGAAAGTCCCCGACTATCAGGGATAAACCAAACGCTCCTGATACATTGGAACCAATACGGGTAGGAATAATCCACAAAGACAATAATTTTCTGCGGATCAAAACCATTCTATGAAAATTAGTAGAATGCGACATTGAAGTTTGGGGAATTCCGTATAACGCCATCCTTGATTCAGGAGCGGCGGTCCTGGCTATCTCACTGAGGGTAGTAGAACGAGCCGGGAGGAAGAAAAATCTAATTACATTATCAGAAGGTAATCATGTCGTCTCAGCGGACGAAGAAAAGGACGAAGGGATGGGGAGGATGGCGAATGTCGCCTTTCAGTTTGGGAGGGTTCATGCCCTTGGAGATGTAGTAGTGTTGGATGTGAACATCTACGATGTCCTCCTGGGATAGCCAGTCCTCACGACACTACGGGCTAACCTGGATTTTGAAAGGCGATCGGTCATTCTTCGAAACATGGGCGGGAAACCGTATGTTATCCCAATGAGATTAACTCTCCGAACCACGCTACCTCCGAAACCCTCGCCTGAGATCAGGGGATCTCTTCGAGTGATCACGTGGAAGGAGCCGAGCCGCGAGAAAAATCCAAAAGGGAAGGAACCCGAGCTGCCCAACAACTCTTCTGGTAGCGAGGATGACACAGATCCCGTAATCCAAGATATGGTGCACCGATCGATTTGCTACCCCATCCGACAAAAGACAGCGAAAACGTTCGTCCTCACGGAAAAGAACCTGCAATGGACTCGAGCTTTAATCTTCGGGGAACCACTCGTACAAGTATCCCGGATGGTTGATTCTTTGGAACCCCTTCGAACCCTATATGAACCCACCACTCCTCTTTTCTCGAGATATTGAGAAAATAAGGCGTTCTGCGATATTACAGAGCTACCTCGTTCCTTGCTGACTCCGGAAAAGGAGGTGCGATTGCTACGTCTAGAGGCCGAAAGTGAAGCTTCGGAACCCCATGAACACAATGATCCTACGATCTACGAGCTCGGAATCAAAATCCCTGAAAGGCCGGTACATTGGCAGGATATCATCGATGGGAACATGTGGTCATCCGGGAAGAAGACGCACAAATGATCGCTACCGTATTTTATTGGCGATCGGATAATTCCTTCATTTCCGCTCCCCCGACGGGAAACAACAACAGGGTGAACACGAAATATGTAGCAGTTACCATACATGGGCAACCGTACGAGTTACACGTACCGCCTTATGTACAGAATGAGATTCGTCGATTGATTGTTGATATACTAACTGAATATCAAAAGGTGATTAGTGTAACGGACACGAACATCGGACTGTCCTTGGTTATCCAACATGAAATTCAAACCAGAACTCACCCGCCGATCCATTGCAAACCATACCGATATTCGCTCACAGAACGAAAGATTGCATTAGAAAGGATCCGAGAATTTGAGGCTAATGGGTGGATCGAGCCGGCAACTGGACCTTGGTCATGTCCCGTGGTTTTAGTTCCGAAGAAAAACGGGTCGATTCACATCTGCATCGACTATCGAAAATTGAATGATATAACGATCAAAGATGTGTATCCCCTTCCCCGGATTGATGATCTGCTGGATGCGATTGGCTGTGCTAATTACTTCAGTAAGTTTGATATTCGTCATGGATTTCACCATATTCTGGTTAAGGAGGAGGATCCACCAAAGACGGCATTCGTGTTATTTGAGGGTACCTGGTAGTGGCTTCGCTGCTTGATGGGAATTTGCAATGCCCCAACCACGTTTCAGAGAGCTATGAACGTCACGTTTCAAAATTTTGTCAACAAGACCAGACTGACGCAGGGCATGATTAACTTCTGCGTTATTGTGTATATGGACAATATCCTAGTTTACTCGGAATCGTTTCACGGACATGCTTAACACATTGAGTGGACACTCGGGGCGTTGAAGGATGCTCGTTTCAGATCGCATTGGAAAAAAGTGAGTTTTTCCTCTCGGAAATCTCATTTTTGGGGTACGTGGTGACGTGAGGAGGCTTATGACCGGATTCGAGAAAGGTCGCGGCTGTCCGAAAGGCCCCCACGCCTACAACATTGACGCATGTCCGGGCCTTTCTTGGACTAGCCTCGTACTACCGACGATTTATCAAGGGTTTTGCTGCTATCCCACGACCTCTAACGAATCTCCTACGGAAGGACCAGACACTGAATTGGGACACGGAATGTCAGCAGACCTTTGTCACCTTGAAGGAAGCCTTGGCTACGACGCCTATTTTGATCCGGCGTGACCCTGAAAAGCAGTTCATACTCATTACGGACTGGCAACCTGAAGCAATCTCCAGTATTCTGGCTCAGATGGGGAAAGACGGTCGTGACCACGTCATCGAGTACGCTTTGCGAAGGGTACCGGATGAGAGAAGAAACGATTCGGCACCATAGGGAGAATGTTACACGGTTGTCTGGGAACCAACACTTCCATCTATATCTGTACGGACAAAAGTTTCTCCTCGTCACGGATCATGAGCCCTTGCTGACCCTCAATAAGCTTACCAATTACACGGGCATGATTGGACGTTGGGCTGTGCGACTGCAAGAGTACGATTTTGGCATCGCTCACCGGAAGACAGAAAAGCACGACAACACTGACGGGTTGACACGATTACATCGGCCCAACAAGGTGGCCAAGGGTGACGAGATCACACTGTGGAAGGAGCCAGAACCAAACGGCGAGCCCTCGTGCGGACTGGTGGCCATCCTCCCTCGACCCACTAAGAACTGATTGGCAGCCGCAATGGCGACGGGGCACTTCCGAAGACCCTCTTTCTCCCCCTTCGTCTTCGTCTCTTCTCGCCCTGCCCGATAAATTTTGTTATTTCTGTGAAGCAATTTTGAAAGTTTATTCGGTTTCTATGCGTCCTAGTGGGGAAGGATATGTCGAATGGGTAGACTGTCAGCGCTGTGTCTCTCGAGCTCACGGCTTCTGCATCCAGTACAAAAACACGGCCAAACCCTGGTTATGCCACTTGTGTCGAACTGATAAAATTCTGATGGAGGCTCGATTCCTTGAAGCCACGTCTGAAGGGTTGGAAAAGACCCAACGGTTTAGAAGGGCTGAGGTATGGACAAATGTCGCCCTGATAGCTACGGTAGTTGGGAACTCCCTCCGAGAATTCACCAAGGAGGACTAGAGGAGTGCCAATAAGAGGGTACGGGACTATCGATGGAATGAAGGATGGTTAAATAAGCGGAAAATGGATGGTAGCGGGATCTAGATGTCCTCGCCTCATCCGTTCATGAGGTACGACTGGGTTAAGTCGGCCCACGAGGAGATTGCGGCCCACTTCGCCGTCCGGATCACGGAGGCGGAGATCGATAAAAATGAATGGTATTGGTCCAATATTCAAGACGATGTTAAATTCATCGTCCGAAACTGCTCCGTCTGCACAGTTGACAAGGCACCGATTCAGCCGCCTAAATCGATAGTCCCTACAGTGGTTGAATGACCGTTTCAAAGAGTCAGCATGAATACCACCGATATTATCGTGCCCCCGGGACCGAATAGCTGTGAGTATTCAATTGTTTTGGTTTTTATAGACCACCCTTCAAAATGGATTGAGGCGTATCACTGCAAGACAAGACAGACGGTAGAGATCACGCGATATGTCAACCGTTTCCTCGGAATGCATCTGGATACGGAAGATTTCTTAACGGACAATGGGGCGGAATTCCGAGGTGAGGTCCTGAGGAGTCTGGTCATACACGGAGTCTCCATTCGTAATACTGCACCTCATATGTCGCAATCGAACGGATTGGTCGAGAATGCGAACCGGGTAATTAAGACTGCATTACGACGAAATATCGCCGCTAGAGATACCAGGTCTTGGCCTGATACCGTTGATCACATCCTGGCCATTCATCGGGGAACGCCTCACGAGTCTACTGGCCTAACCCCCTTCCAATTACGGACCAGTAGTAGAACCTGTGTAGCCCTCCCGAGCCTAAATGATGAAACGGCCCTTCCGCGATGGGCCACTTGAGCAACGGTTAAGGACAAGGCCCAACGCCATATAGAGTTGATGGAAAGGGTCCTCCCCCGATTAGCCCGAAAGAGACAGCGGATGACGGAAATGACCCACGGTAGACAGGTTCAGAGTTATGAGGCCCGAAATAGGAATGCTAGGCCTCGGCCCCATTCTAAATTAGGGGACATGGTGCAGGTGAGGAAATGTGCTCGCCAAGGCAAGCTAGCGCCACAATTCTTCGGGCGATTTGGCGTGGTTGAGCTAGGTCCAAGCGGGGTGAACACGTAACGGCTTGCGCCGGAGGTGTCGGAAAGTCGATCGGCTCGCCCGATTATTCGACGCGTGTCCTACCTTCGTTCTCTCCCTTCTTCCCTTTCTCCTCCATCGTCTGCATCGTCCATCAGCCAAGACGAGGACGATGACTCTCTAGAATCTTCCTTCCCCTCTCAACCATCGTCTTCGACTCTGCCTCCATCGCCATGAGTTTTTCGACAGAGCAAGTGATCAATGAGCGTTTGATGACCCCGAGGGGGCGTACAGTGACGATCCGGCAGGTGCAGCGACCTCGGTTGAGTCCCCACCTCCTTCGATTCGTCGCCTTCTTCAGCACAACAACCATCCACGCAGCAGTAGAGTTCCGCTTTGTACACGCAGGGGCGACGTGTGTACTGGTCGAGATTTTGGCTTTCCAGCGCCTGTCATCGCCCGATGTCATCCACGTATCCGTCATCGTTACCTTCACGGGTGATATCACGATGCTGCACCCGGCGATTCATGCGGACGTCTATCGACGGTTGAGGGGCTGGGCCGAGGAGATCACCACCACGTGGGTTGAGTTGCTGGCTCGGCAAGGGGAAAGGATTGTGACCACAAACAACATAGACCTCCGCCTCCATACCTCAAGCAGCGCGCCGAAGATTCTTCTCCCGGAGCTTCTCCCCTTTGAGCGGCCCCAATGAACCGTCATCGTGTCTCCCTCTTGAACCTCCCGTCTGATCTTCCCACTCTCTGGCAATCTGCTCTCGATCCCGCCCTCTCTTTTCGAATCCGGGAGCTTAACGTGCCAATCTTGGACGAAGACAAGTGGACCAAGTGGTGGGACGCCTAGGTAGAGCTCAACTTTTATTTGGTATACGTCGTGTTCCTTTGGGCGGAGCCAGCGCCAAAAGTCAAAGGGGGTGAGGTCCAGGACGATGAGGTGGAACTGTTGATCGTGCAGGCCTGACAGACGAGTACGGAAGGAGAATTGCTGGGGATACTATTCGGCATGGTGGAGGAAGGTCACCTGGACGCAATCACGAACGAGTTGTTGGTGTTTTTGGCGCAGCTAGTGGACGACTTGCCCCTCGATATTCTGTCAGGGTGTGACGAGAAACCGTGAACGGACGTGCTCACTCGCACGCTTGCACCCCATCTGTTGTGGTCCATGTGTACGGAGCTGGACGGAGATAACTGCTTTTACCCGTCCCCGAGCCTCTATCTCGAGATTGACGTCACCGATCTCACACTGTGAGACCCCTTCATCCGGCGAGGGAACGCAATAGAAGCCAGCTACGAAGAAGAAGAAGAAGAAGGAGAGGAGTCGAAGGAAGAAGAATTGGACACTAATCAGGACGATCCCGACTACATTGGGTCAGAGGAGGAGGAAGAGGGAAGCGAATTGGAGGAATCGAGCGTCCATCCCCACGAAGCCAGGAAGAGGAGGAGGCTGAAGCTCAAGAGAAAGCGGAGGGCAAGCGGTCGGTCGAGGAATCTGAAAGGCCGCCACCACAGCTACTGTTGGGCGATCCATCGCTGAATCCAGAGCCGCCTCGTGAAGAATCCAATGGAGCCGCAGCGGAGGGATCAGGAAGCGGACGCCGCAGAAGAAGTGAATCCCTGGCTTCGTCTTCTTCGTCATCACGAACCCCCCTTCGCCTTCGTGGAAATACGGGCGATCGGGCTTCGTCCCCGATCGTTATCCCGCCGTCCCCTTGACTTCCTCACAACCCACCAACTCCTGGGTCGACCCCCGTTCCCTGATGGATGGTGCCCCTTCCCGCCCACTCTCTTCCACCAGTTTTACGCCACCTGCCTTATCGTCACCGTTGTCCCGCATGCTACCACCCGTTCCTTCGTCGCCTCCTTCCCTCTCCATGTCCTTCTCTTCAGCGCGACCTGGCCACAACTGGTTAAGAAGTGCACTCTACAGATTGGTGTAAAGTATGGATAAAATGACCTTTTGGTTTTCTTATAAATGAGAGTGAAAATTGGGGGGTCGGTTAACCTTCTCTCGACCTGGCAGGAATATAATAATATAGAAGTTTATTGTATCATCTCGGGTACAATTCCCGTCTGTGAGAATTATGAGAGCTTCCGCACTGCAATCCCGCGCACCCTCTCCACTCTCTACGCCGACTATCTCGCCTCTTTCCCTCATCAACGCGTCCACCCTCGATTCCCCCACATCCACCGCACCGTCCATTACACTCGGATCCCCACCAGCGACAGGGAGATTCGTCGTTTCACAAGTCCATCCACCACCTCCTCCATCCATTATCAGATTACCATTCCCGGGCAACGTTTTGGATTGAGCGGACGCATGCCACGTTGGATGACTTCCACACTCAGATCCTACGGTAAGTGGCACGTGTCAGCTCCGCGCCGATCGTTGGACCAACCGATCGGAGCCTCATGAGAGAGCAATCAGGAGCTTGCTGAAGATTGGAACCCCCTGGGCGTCACATATGTGACAAACTATTTTTGTAATCGCGCGACTTTCTGCGCGAAGCTGCTTGGGGAAATACGACGGGTCGGATGGGTGAACTTTGGGAAGATCGGTCGGGCGGGCAAATTGCATGGATGTCCTCGTTTCTTTTCGTTTTATACTGGGAGTTGTCGAATCGATGTCGGGAAAATCCCGTGCCAACGGTTGGGTAGTCGCACCTTTGCGAGCGCGTGAAATAACTCTACCATAGCTTTTTTCTTGTTCTGCTGTGAGCACTGAGAATTTTGGCGCGATCATCGCGCGGGAATATCGTTTTTGAATTTTCAACCAATATCGAGCCCCCACGGGCTTGCGGAATTGTTTTTTTTTTCTGCTTTTTCGGAATTTTCTTTTGCAATTAGGACTTAGGCTAGGAATTTAGGTACTCTGAATTTTGTTGCGCTGGGCTTGCATGCATGTTGCGGTGCTGGGAACTTGGCTCTGACTGGATCGCGCCCTTAATCTTGTGTAACTGTCGTTTTTGGCAGGCGCGATTGTAACTGTATCTTTCTTCTTTCTTGGTTTCCTTGTGTTTGTCCGCCTTCTCTTTCTTCCTCGCCTCACATACTCTGTTCTAATTGGTCGGAGCGCATGCATGACCAGATCGATGCGTGGAGTGTGGCTACGACCCCCACGCCGCGGCTTGGCCATGCAGACGTAGGCACTTCCTCTCTTCTCCTCTTGTCCACCCGGGCTTAATCCCGTACGTTTCGCCTAGGCATGCATGCTCTAAAATTTGCAAGCGCGATTAGTTTGCTCTCTAAGAATTTCGAGGTTAGCGTGATCAGTGAGGGTCGGCTAATGAGCAAGTTTGGAAGGTGAGTGAGTGCGAGAGTTGGGCGATCCGACGAGCTGGTGTTGAGTATGCGGGGTTGACGTGCAGGCCGTGATGGACTGTGGCGCACGGGCGAACTTGGCTTGCATATTTGCACTAAGCGGGGTGACAACTCTGTGTGGATGCGAGGCGACAGACTGCCTGCATCGGGGGTAGAGAGAGAGAGAGAGAGAGAGAGAGAGAGAGAGAGAGAGAGAGAGAGAGAGAGAGAGAGAGAG
>BFEA01000064.1:2228916-2240219 GCA_003427395.1 Chara braunii
TCCGTACGTTCTGCCTGGCAACTCTGTATATATATATATCGTCACAAACAGGTAAACTGTAGGCAGAGAGAGAGAAGAGGACAACAAACGAGGGGCTGTGACAAACTGTTTCGTCGGAGTTTCACCGACTCATATATATATATCATCACAAACAGAACTGCCCGGTAAACCGTAGGCAGAGAGAGAGAAGAGGACAACAAACGAGGGGCTGTGACAAACTGTTTCGTCGGAGTTTCACCGACTCATCAGGAGGCTGAACCCTCTATATATATATATATCGTCATTACATTTTAAGTGTTTGGTATTGCTTCTCCGCCATCCCTGAATTTCATATTGTTAAAAAAAAAAAAAAAAAAAAAAAAACATATTGTTAATGTTGCTGACAGGGGGCCTAGCTCCGTTGGTACATCCACGGACTGTTCGTACATCCACGTCCGTACATCCACGGACTGTTGAAAAATGTCCGATTTTCTTTTTTTCTTCAGTCTTCATCATTTCTCCTTCCAACTTCAGCGAGGTTGTCAAATTAATAAAAAATATATTTTTTTATTACTTTCAAAAAAATGCGACGGCCATGTGGTATCATCATGGAACACGCCGGCACCAGGTAATCAAAGAGCTAGATCCTTTTTTCATTCATCTCTTTTTCGTTCATCAGATCCCGTCGGGATCCCAACTCAGGTCTGCTTACCAACCGCTCATGGATGGGTGTGTAGTACGACCTTAGTAAATGGTATGTAGCCTTCCACTCATCCACATGAGTGTTTTCAATTTAAAAAAAAAAAAAAAAAAAGATAGATTAGAATTGCCCCTGCGCATTAAAGGGATGACAGTCATAAAAAATATTCGAACATGATGATGATGATGATGAGGAGGAGGAGGAGGAGGAGGAGGAGGAGGAGGATGGGGACACATGGCGGTGGCTAAAGGGATGGAAGTCATAAAAAAGGTAGATTAGAATGGGCCCTGTTGAGGCGGCCAATCACATGAAGACGATGGCTATGGCTGATGGCTATGGAGGATGATGATGAGGGTGATGGTTGGCTGTGGACCACATGAAGACGATGGCTATGGAGGATGATGATGAGGGTGATGATTGATGGTTGAGCTCTGTTTAACGATGGCTATCCTGTACGATTTATAGTTTGCTGTGACGCTCCCAACTGTAGACGGAGCATGTTTGGCCAAAAAAAAAAAAAAAAAAAAAACACGCTACGTCTACAGTTGGGAGCGTCACAGCAAACTATAAAAGAAAGTCACTTTTCAGATAAATTAGTATTTTGGTATATATCATCACAAACAGAACTGCCCGGTAAACTGTAGGCAGACAGAGAGAAGAGGACAACAAACGAGGGGCTGTGACAAACTGTTTCGTCGGAGTTTCACCGACTCATCAGGAGGCTGAACCCTCAACAGTCTGCAGAATCCCCTCACTGATTACACTGTAAATGATAATCTACCTTAACCTCGTCACAAACAGAACTGCCCGGTAAACTGTAGGCAGAGAAAGAAGAGGACAACAAACGAGGGGCTGTGACAAACTGTTCCGTCGGAGTTTCACTGACTATATATATGTGTGAGGAACGAGCCCTCAAGTGGCCCTATCAGACATCATATTGTTCTGGGCTAAGACCCCAGCAAGCCAAGTGCCCGCCCTAAGTGAAGGCGGGCCTGAATATTCGTCACAGGCCAAATTTGACATTTCCATATGTGGGTATTCAGGCTCTGGCAGCGCGTCAGTTGGTTGAGTGAACGCGCCAGCCTCACTAAGCTCGTACAGTTGGCCCAGGCCACGAAAGTTGTGCCTGGGCACCTACACACAAAGCAGGGCCGATACATTGAGAAGCAGGCCGTCCGCCTTTGGAAATGCAGTACAGCCGACGCATCTACCTGGGGGCCCTGCGCAGATGCAGCTAACAGCCCAAGTCCGGAGACTCAGGCCGCGCCCAACTGTAAAGGGGCCCAGGCCCTCAACTGTAAGTCTCGGCCTGGGCACAGGGTCTGAGGTCCAACCAGAAGCTACTGGAAGCTTCCAGCCAGGCCACACGCAGCATCCAGCAGGCTGCCACTTCCATAAAGGAAGTGAGGCAGCCCAGGCCAGACATTCTGGCCAGCTGCTGCTGCTCTCTCGCTTGATGCTGCGCTGCTGCCAAGGGCGCTGACGGGGAGCACGAGTGGTGAGGTGGGGCGCTGCAGGGCAGCGGGGCGCTGGCAGCCATAGCCGGGCTGCTAGGCGCCAGGGGGTACAGCGGATGATCAGGTGGTCTTCAGGGAGTGAGGCGCTGTGTGGGATAATCAAGGTCTGATTGAGGGTGACGAGATACGTACCTGGTACATGAAGAGAGGTCGCCGATGGTGTGGACAGTCATGTACATTGGTCTTCGTGAGCCGAAGTGATCCTGTTGTGTGAACCAGCTGTAGAGTAGGATAGTGTGGTAGAGTAGGCTGGGCGCTGTGCGCCAGACAAAGAGAGCGACTCTGGATACTGTGTTGGTGTGGCCTACGGGCCTGGACATTGGCTCAATACTTCATTGTATTGCTCTTTATGGATGGTTTTCTCGGTGCATTTGTACTCTCTACTTGGGATACTACTACTTCCTCAGCTGTGTGATTTCGTAACTTGGTTTTATGTATATCGCTCACTCTCATATTCCTTGCATATGGGTAAACGAACAAGAAATAGACGTGTAAACGACATATGAAAGAGATACTATTTAAAAAAAAAAAAAAAAAAAGACATGCGAAAGAGAGTCTCCCGGCTTAGCTTTGTGTTTTACATACAAATCGGGAACCGGACCCGGCGGCATTTGCATGAGGAACAGGACCGCAATTGAAACGATGAGCTTGGTCGTCGTGTCCGACAAGGTTCATTCACACCGGGATCGTTGAGGACTGTTACACATCGCCGCGGACACAACAACCACGACGGGTCCATTTCTTCATTACTAATTGAAAAAAAAAAAAAAAAAAAAAAAAAAAAACACAATGGACGATGAGTCAAGTCAATCAATCCTCTCACACCTGTTGGAAGTCCCTGCCCCCAATCCTGCGCCAGCTCTTCTCTCTCCCTCTCCGGCCTGCATGTGTGTCTTCACCACATCCAACGGTTGGAGAATCGCGCTGGTAGTCATTCCCGATAGCCCGCCAAGAAGAAAAGTCAACAACGCATGGAACCCCTTGCTATTCCCTAACATCGAAGAGGATGGGGGAGGGAGGGAGGCGGAAGGAGGAAGGAGGAAGGAGGAAGGAGGAAGGAGGAAGGAGGGAGAAGGGAGAAGGGAGAAGTGAGGAGGGAGAAGGGAGGAGGGAGGAGGGAGGACGAGGAGGAGTAGAGAGGAGAAGGGAAAAGCAGGAGGAGGGGGGGGGAAGGGAAAAGGAGGAGGAGAGAGGAGAGAAAAGGAGGAGGGGAGAGAAGGGAGGAGGAGGGAGGAGGAAGAGGAGAACGGGGTGGAAGAGAAGGGATGGGAGAGAGAGGGAATGAGAGTAGGTGGAGTGAATAGAAGGTAGACCAGCGGGAGGAGTGAGAGTTGGCCGAGGCGGAGGAGGAGGAGGAGGGGGAGGAGGAGGGGGAGTAGGGAGAGGAGGGAGAGGAGGGAGACGAGCCGGAGGAGGGAGTGACGGCAGTTTGAGGAGCAGAGAGGAACAGGCGATGGAGAAAGAGGAGCGCAGGGAGGTAGACAGGCCGAGGGAGGGAGAAAAGAGGCAGACGAAGGAGGTGGCAGCAAAGGGGAGGAGAGGGGGGAAAGCAGCCGGCACGGCAGCGATGCAGTAGGGGAAAGAACAGGCGCCGTGCAGGGAGAGAGAGAGAGAGAGAGAGAGAGAGAGAGAGAGAGAGAGAGAGAGAGAGAGAGAGAGAGAGAGGACAAGCACGATGAAGATGATGATGATGAGGACGTCAAGGGCGGAGGAGAAGACACGTGGAATGCGGCAGAGTGTGCGGTGGAGGTGGTAGTTCTAGTAGTGGGAGGAGGAGCAGTACTTTAGTGTGGTGTGGTGGTAGTAGTAGTAGTACAAGGAGGAGGAGGAGAAGGAGGAGGAGGAGCAGGAAGACGAGGAGGAGGAGGAGGAGGAGGACAGGAAGAGGAGAAGTAGAGAGAAAAGCACGAGGATGCAGAGGAGGAGGCGAAGAAGGACGACAAAGAAACGACAAGCACGATGGGATCGCACAAGATCAATGTTCAGCACGAATCTGGTGCGAGACGTGGTCCATGTTCATGCCACGGAGAGCAACAGCAAACCGAAAGAAGAGGATAACGACGGGGAATATCATCGCCGGCGTAAGCAATTTCCACGTCAGCAGCGATGTGACACGTGTCAGGAGCTTCCGCTGTAGCCAGGTGTGTTCCCGCAATTCGGATGAAACTGGTCGAGATTGTGATCAGCAGCTATGCCCACGTGTCTGCAGCGATGTCCAGCTGGGACAATTTCCACGTCAGCACCGGGGATTTGCATTTGATGGAATGAACCTGGTCGAGATTGTGATCAGCAGCTATGAACACGTGTCTGCAGCGATGTCCAGCTGGGACAATTGCCACGTCAGCAGCGGGGTATTTGCATTTTACGCAATGAACCTGGTCGAGATTGTGATCTGATCAGCAGCTATGCCCACGCGTCTGCAGTTTTTGCCCAGCTGAGACAATTTCCACGTCAGCAGCGGGGATTTGCATTTTGCAGTATTGTCGTTAGCGGGCGGCTTGGACGTTGACGTCAACCCAAGCAGTCACCGCCAGCTGGCCATGGTATGCAGTTGTGTTCCCGCAATTCGGATGAACCTGGTCGAGATTGTCATCCAGGAGTGAACCTGTTTTCTCCTTTTTTTGTTGTTGTTGCCATTTTGTGCGTTTGAAGATTGCTCCGCAACAGGATGTACCTGGACCATTGCATGGCCAGGGGGGCTGGTCTGCACCTGGCCCAACTGTCAGGAACATTCTGGCAGGGGGCAAGGTAATACCGGAACGGAGTCCCACTAGCAGTTTCTTTTTTTTTCCCAAAAAAAGGAAAAAGAGCGACGGCCTTCACATATCAACGTGCAATTTCAAAAAAAAAACAGAAAAAAACGTGCAATTAAAAACCCAAAAAAAATCAACGTGCAATTGACTGGCCCCAGGTAATTCAGCATCATTTTATTTGATTGAACTTCTTCCAGGGGGTTTGGAACTGGGGTCTGCATTTCAACAGCTCATGGGTGTACCAACTGACTTAGGCCCCCCTTTTTTTTTGTTTCAATTACACCACCAGTACTTGGCCCATACATCGGCCGTTAACGCCCGGCAACTTCCGGAGGCTCAGGGTACCGGCCCTCAAAGGCTGGCGCCGCCAGCCAAAACAATTTTCTTGTTGCGCTGAAGGGTCGGCGCGAAACGGCACACAGCCCTTTTTCAGGCTTGGCTTCGATACCTGGGCGGAGTACTGGTGCTTTGAGCTATATTCTTCTCTCAATTTCACGTTTCACTACTATCTACCTACCACTACTTACGGAGGCTGTTGTTCAGTTGTGCTACGCGTTGGGTTGCAGAGGCTGTTCACACATGGAAGAAGACAACGATGAGAAGCAGCACGACGACGAGGAGCAGCAGAGGCAGCCTGTGCAGCGGGTCGGCCATGTAAGGGCCGTGGAAAGGGCAGCAGCTCCACGTCAGTGGTCGACCGTCCAGCGAAGAACTCCGTCGACAGAAGAAAAAGCGAGGGAAGATCTGTGCTCCGACGTGCAAGGCGTGACGACAACCGACAAAAACGACTATCTTCCTAAATCCACACGCCGTCGTCGAACACAGCGCCGACGCGGAAAAGCATTCGAATTTCCGACCGTTGTCGACGATCTCCCAGCGCGCCAGACCGCATGACACCGGTCGGCGACGGCCGATTCGTCAGACGGACGCCTCACGCGGACGATGACCGTTTGGAGCCGTTGGGGCGCCGCCCAGACGGTGGAGGGCAGGGATGTCCTTGCTCCCGTTCGGTGGACCACGTCTGGACCACCCTCAAACCGAAACTGTGCGTCGACGCATGCCTTCACCGCTCCGAATTTCGCACTTCCTTGTGCTTCGAGGGACCTCAGGAGGTCCCTTGGGGATTAGGAAAAATTGGTTGTAGCCACATGGACGCCACAAGGAAATTTCTTTGTGCTGCTTTCACTTTTTTTTTCGCGAATCGGCCCCGAGGACAGGTGGAACGAGCACTTCCTTGTGGATTTTGGGTCCACAAGGAGTGTTTGACGAGGCCCTAAGCCTATGCAAAGACAACTACCTTTCACAAATAAGAGATTGCATGTTGGCCCCCGCCCGTCCATAAGCCTATACAAAGACAACTACCTTTCACAAATAAGAGANAAATAAGAGATTGCATGTTGGCCCCCGCCCGTCCATAAGCCTATACAAAGACAACTACCTTTCACAAATAAGAGATTGCATGTTGGCCCCCGCCCTGATCAGCGCGGCAGTGGTCAGTTAGGGGCTGACCCGACAGGGCACTTTCACCAAAAAATAGGAAAAGTACCACGAAAGATGTGTCCGCAGCATTCTGCACGTGAAAAGAAAATTCTGCCTCCATGGGACCGACGGCGCAGGGACTTTTGCAGAATCGACGGCGAAAGGGACTGCATACCAACAGTAGCTGCGGATGGGCGAGGCCAACGGTGCCTGCGGATGGACGTACCAAGGAGGGAAGGCGGACAAGGGAAAAAAAAAAAAGGGAATCGAGGTGACGCTGACTTTCTGGGACACGGGTAGGGGGTTCATGACTTTTCCAGAATCGTACGCCTACAGTCACGGCCGTGGCGACCCTCAACCGTTCGAGAGAAGAAACAACCGTTTTGTTTTTTGTTTTTTTCAGCTGAGACCCGCAGTACCGTGTGGAATGTCAAAATTTTCCAAGAAGTACCTTAACGAAAGAATGTCGGATCAGAGTCTTAGGCCCGTTGGTTCTAGCGGGGTTTATACAATATTTTTACAAGGCCGGCGGCCTTGAGATATCATCATTGAACTAACCGCCCTAAGGTAGTTCAGGAATCAGAATGATTTTATTCTGGTCATCTGATTGTATCTGGATTCGAAATTGGGTCTGTATTTCAACAGTTCGTGGATGTACCAACTGAGCTACCGGTATGGCCATTGGTTCTAGGGGGATTTATCGCTTGATCCTACACTACTCCCACCAAGTAGAAACATGAGTTTCGGGGGATCCCACTTCTTTTCGTACGAGCAGGTCGTTGCGGCGCTGGTGGGAGGTTTTTGAAACGGTTTCTACTGTGGCAGCTCAGGAGTGATCGCCGGTGCGAGAATCTTTCCCGCTCTTCAAGAGAAGCTAACTCGTAACCTGTCCCTAAAAAAAGTTGGAGTGACTGGAGAGGTGTGGTGTGCCACAGAGGCGCCGAAGCGCCCTCCCGCTCGCAATGCTACCGCCTTAACCCGAAAAAAACGTACGTACCTCATATACGAATACAACGTACGGGGTGTGTTCTATTCGAATAAAATGTATGTATGCTTTATTACAAGTTCAAGGGTAAGCACCCTCCCGCTCGCAGTGCTACTGCCTTAACCCGAAAAAAACGTGCGTAGCTCATATACGAATACAACGTACGGGGTGTGTTCTATTCGAATACAATGTATGTATGCTTTATTACGAGTTTAAGGGTACAACTTTTTACAAGTCTGTAGCACCACCATTGTTTTTTTTTATTTTCTTTTCGAGTCAACGTACGGGGTATATTGTATTACAATGTACGTATGTTATATAAAAAGTTTAGAGGGTACAACTTTTCAGAAGTCTAGTACAACCATGTTTCTTTTCTTTTTTTTCAAGTTTGGTTGGGAATTTGTTTTTTTATTGGAAAGAAGTAATCATTTATAACAAGCCGGGAATCGGGGCCAGCATCCCTCACAAAGTTCGCAGCAGCACACAGGCTGAGCAAGGCTCTCCGGCCAAGCAGAGCGAGAGCCACAACTATGTCAACAAAGCAACCCCTTCTTCTCATCTTCAAATCCCACCACGTATACTACCCACGTATTTGGAAACCCAAATAGCAAAAAACGAAAGAAACGGACAAAAACAAAAGAGATTAAAAAAAAAAAAAAAAATTGTTGCGAAGACCGTCAGGCAAAAGTTGTTTGCATTGCAATTTTGTACAACATACTTCTTGTTTGTTTTTTTTATGATTTTTAAAAAAAAATCAAAATTCTGAAAAAATCAGTAAACAAAGTGCTCCTGCTGTAAAAAATATTTCTATCCTCGTTTTTTTTTCTCGAATTTGGTAGTGAATTTCGATAGGACCCTTGGGCAAAAGTTGTTTGCAGTACTTTATACTGCATTGTTGTACAACTTTTCTTTTTTTCAGATTTTTTTGATTAGTTTTGAAAAATCAAAATTGCAAAAATTCAAATACAACAATGCGTACGTCATATTCGAATACATCGTATGTACGTTATATTCAAACGTTAAATTTATTCGGAAAAAAACAAGCGATTTTTGAAATCCCGATTTCCATAGGTAATTCGAATAGAACGTACATACGTTTTTTTCATGTTAAGAAGGTATTGTTAGTCACGACTACCTATAGGGTTTCAGCGGCAGAGCTAGTGTTAGGCACGACTAGGGTTTCAACCGCAGAGCTCGCCCGCCATGTCCCGGCGCACGAATGCACGAGAAAGGCGTTTCTTCCAGCAAGACAGAATGTAGACAACCTATACATATACACCCTAAGCCCCAACGATCGTTACCCATACACTCAACTACTATGCAGATTCACCCAGATACTGCAATCCATCGCAACAATCCAGGGCACAATCCCACGAAGTTGCAACCAACTCGTCAAGACTTTTCGACTTGCTGATCACCACCTCATCTAACCACTACTGCAACCGAGTTGGTTGATGTATTACAAACGTTGCACTTGCCATATTTATAGTTGCGAAGAGGAGGGAAAGAGAATGATGAGGAATGAAAGAGGGAGAGAAGAGAGGGGGAAAGCCGCTTGGGAGGGCAATATTGATCCGCGTGGAGTACTTCGTAGCCAATCGGATTGCGGTATGAGGAGTTCAGAGCCTTCTTACAAGCTGTCGTATGACTTCTACGATTACTCGGGGGAGGAGCAGGGCCTTCCTACGTGTAGACGAAGGCAAGAAAGGAGGTTACGAGAAGCAGTATAGAGCAAGACCAGGATTCAACGGAAGCAAGAAGAAAGAAAAAGTGCGAACGGATGGCGAAAAAGACAGTTACGGCTTGTCGATGATAGCGCGGAGAAAGGGGTTAGGGAAGTGCGAAAAGATTGCATGCAAGAATGCGGCGTACAAGGACGCATGTGCGCTACATAAAAAAAGACACCAAAACAGTTAAGCGAAATATTGTCTTTCCCCAAATAGAATGTACAGTCATTACCGCTGTATTTGGGGCAACTTTCAGTCTAGATACAACGATAATCACAGTCTTTTTCATTCCGGTGACGATAGTAGTCTGAACCCCCAATACTGGGACTTGGGCCACTACGATGCTAGCCCTCTCATATTACCGAAGGAAAATGGGTAGGAAGGACAACGGGTAGGGAAATAATAATAGAAACGTAGACGGTGACAAGTGGATTGGACACGTGCCCCTGGCAAGCAACATTTCAAGATAAGTCTTTTTTTTTTCTTCTTACAAGGGCCATGATGGGTATTGGTAGGTTCTTTAGCCATCACAGAGCCTGTGTGCATGTTGTGTGTGGGTTGTCTGTGGTGTATGGGACAGTGTTGGCCTTAGACACTGATGTTACTCGATGTGGGTGAGGGAAGATGAAAAGGGAGATGCAACTACTGCCACAATGTTTGGTCTTCGGTTTAGCCCACCCCCTGCCCGTCCCAGCGGGGACCCGCCCCAACCCCAGACCACTCGCGATTAGGTTGGGGGGGCAACATACATTCCCTAGATTGTGAGTTGTAGCTATGCTTGCGAGGTTCCCTTGTATAGGCTTAAGCATGGTTACCAACTGGGCGTCCGGATCCCGATCCAGACAGTCCGGTGTCCGGTGTCCGGTGTCCGGTGTTCGGGTCCGGTGTCCGGATTGGAGGGTCCGGTTGGACCCCAAATTCGAAAAATTCAAAAAAACAAATTTGGGGTCCCAGACCGTTCACCTGGGCCTGGGTTACCGAAAAATTGAAGCTAATGTTTTTTTTTAATGCGGTACCCCAACTGGACTCTGAGTGGATTTTTCAAACTCGTTGGAGCATACTAGCGGCACCACTGGCGGGAGGAGGACGCGATTTTTCGAACGTCGAAGTCCCCGCCCGCAGCACTGCCGTCGTCGTCTTGCCGTGGAGGTTCTCGTGGAGGTCTGCCCTGCCACCGTGTGCCTGTCGAAGCTCCACCATCACCGTCTTGCCATTGAAGGTCCACCATCGAGGTCAGTCTCTCTCTCTCTCTCTCTATATATATATATATATATATATATATATATATATATCGTATATATATATATATCGTCACAAAATATATATATATATATATATATATGTCAAAATTTTGATACGCTCATTTTATTTATCTCAATTTTTTTTTCATCAAATATTCATAACCAGTCAAAAATAGATTTTACTCGTATAAAATAGACTAATCAAATTACTAATCAAATTACTAATCAAATTATATACTAATAGATTTACTATATATATATATATATATCGTCACAAATATCGTCACAAATAGAACTGCCCGGTAAACCGTAGGCAGAGAGATATCAGAGGTGGCAATAAGGATTTTTTGGAATACCTGTACCTTACCTACCCATATCCTCTTTGAAAACTAACCACCCATACCCACTGTATAGATGGCCTACCAAACCTTTACCCATCCTAACCTGCTAAAAAAAAAAAAAAGTGTAATCCATACCTACCCTACCTGAAACCCTTCAGACTGTAACAACCCATAACTGCCCATGGACTTTCTGTTTCAAAACTAACCATGGCCACCTGCACCGAAACCTTTTGTTAACCACTTGTACCGTACCCAACCAATTTGTTTTTCACCGGTACCAACCCACAATTGTATGCACCCACCCGTAACCATCGCCACTTGTGACCCACCCCCCTCTAACTCTTAACTGTCCCCAACCGCCCCTAAGGGTCCTAACCAACCCTAGCTGTCCCCAACCGCCCCTAACCGCCCCTTATTGCCCTTAACCGTCCCCTACCGCCCCTAGCCACCCCTTATCCCCCCTAACTGCCCTCTGCGGAAGATTCATTCGATTTTTCTCATCCTATTGATGGAAGTAGCGTGAGGCCAGCCGCGGGGTTGGAGACTTACCTCTCTCTCTCTCTCTCTCTCTCTCTCTCTCT
>BFEA01000064.1:2272398-2285710 GCA_003427395.1 Chara braunii
AGCAGCTGACGTGTTACTAATTCATGGACTGATGACTGGAGGTGGCAATTGATTGGATTAGGAGCTAAATTAATATGTTAATACTATAGTTAGTAGTTAATAGACTTCACATCACAATTGGAGATATCAGCGGTGGTTGACACGTGTTCGCACTTCAGCCGCCACTACATACCTACTATTTTCTTCTTCCAGATCCATCCCCTCTTCCTCTCTTTATGTTTTCACCTCCTCCTAATCTTCTACCCTCAGCTCGTTATTCCACCCCGGTTCCACTTCCTCTCCTCCTCTTGCTTGTCCTTTCCCCCTCCTCCTCCCTTCTGCTCCCTCCCCCTCCTCCTGCCTTCAGCTCCCTCCTCCTCCTCCTCTTGCCTTCAGCGACACCTTCGCCTAACTTAGAGCATACTCCCACTTCGACTTTTCCTGGATGTACCTGACCGAAATTCAGGCTTTTTCCTGCGTGCATCTGGCCTGAGTTAGCGCATACACCTACTCCCCCTTGTTTTTTCCTTTCCTTCTTTTTTACTCCCCCTCTTTTTTTTTCTTTTTTTTTGGTCCAAGTTTTTTTTTTTTTTTTTTTTTTGGTTGGAAAGTTTCAAATATATTTCAAGAAAACCAATGGGACGAGGCCGGGACCTCACAATTCGACCCGGAAATGACCTGGCAGCCTCAGCCAGTTTCGCTTACAGCCAGTTTCGCTTCAAAGGTCCCCAATGTTACTGGAAACCGGGTCCAGCGTCCCATTCTAACTCCAGAAACTTCCCAAAATAACCTTCTAGCTCAAGTAAAAAGGGTTGCATTGCAACCAATTGCTTTCTGAGAAGGAGAGCCCTTTCCTCACAAAACTCCAAACATTGGAACACATTGGGCTCGTTACCCTGATCCTCGAACTGTAACCTGAGACGGCTAACTACATCAACCACCTACAAATGGACAGTTTACCACAGACAATAGACCTATCTCTACCACTGTCCAAATCATTTCGGGGAAAACCCCCTAACATCCTAATGTAACCAGGGGCTAATAATCAACTTACCATCCTGGAAGACCGAGGCATACAGTTCTTGAGCAGCCCAGGTATGGAGAAACCACCAGGATCCCTTCCTTTGCCAATCAGCCATGATTATCAATCTGATTTGTGCCCTAATAGAACCCTTCAGTTCCTCCGAGTGTAGTATTTCTTCCCTGAATAGCTTCTGATTCCGAGCAGTCCAAATCACCTTCATTATGACTCCCCTGCAAACTTGGGCAATATACCCCCACCCTGAATCAAAGGTCCTTCCTCCTGATGTGCAGCCTGAGCGGATCCAGGACTCAGTCCACACTATATCAGGAGATCCGACCTCAGACCATAACTTCGACCACCATTGCCCAATCAACCTCGAATGAGGACAATCTATCCTCAAATGATTGGTGGTCTCCAGCGCCCACCCGCATCGTGGGCATACAGAAGAAATCTGCATTCCCTTAGAGGCCAACCATTCTGCTGATGGAACCGACTGCATAGATTGTAACCACAGTAGGCTCGCTGTCTTTTGATCAGGTAGCTTCGGAAGTTTTTCCGACTTTGTTTGTTTGTTTGTTTGTTTGTTTTTTTTTTTTGTTTTTCCGGGGAAAGTGTGTACCATTCCGCAGTATGGGCTAGAGTGCTTTCTTTTTTTCCTTTTTTCTTTTTTTCTTTTTTTCTTTTTTTTTCCCCTTTTTCCATTTCCCTTTCTCAGAGTTGTTGTAATTTATTCATCTGCATCCAGTGGAGTCCGAACTCAGGTCTGTATTTCGACAGTTCAGGGGTGTACCAACTGAGCTACTTAGGCCCACTGGTTACTATTGCCCTACTACGGGTTTTCATCAGTAAGCCAGCGTTGGCAGGACCTTGGGTGATGTTGTTGGTTGCTATGCAGCAACAATAATATTGGCCATCAGTCACGGCCATGTAGGGTTGAGGGGGGGTAGGGGGAGGTGCAGAGACTTCCCATAGTGCTCGGTACTAGCACCGCCCATTTCCCCCATCGGCAATGCCTGCCCACCCCTCATCATGCCTGCCCACCCCTCATCACCCTGATGAGGGACTGGTACAGCCTTGCTCTTGCACCACTGCTGTGGGGCCAACCTATACCTGGTGGGCTAGGTGGACATCCGGGTTGGTTGGTGTTCCCCCGTACTATACATAGACTATTACGGAGAGGATGAGATAGATCCATACTACCAAGAAGAGATGAGATAGATGAGAGAAGAATATAGCTTACTTTTCAAAAACAAATTCACAGAAAAGCAAATCGAGCGGCCAGATCGAGTTCTTCTATTAGGAGGACTGGATCTGGCCGTTGATTTTCTATTCTGCTGTTTTGAGCGCCTAGTGTGAGTGTGCCCATAGTAACAGATGCATCTTGTGGCTGGGTGCGGGTACATGCACTCGTGCTTTCTTCTTTTTCGTTTAAACCACCCCTACTTCCTAGATGCGCCACGATTTTAGGAAATGTACGGGCTACTACAGGAGCGCCCAAATTAATCCAACTAGAAACGTTTCTACTCTATTTTTTCCCTCGGTCAAGAGCTGGGCCAAGTACTGGTGGTTTAAGCTCTGCTGGAAAGGCACAAAAGTTGCATCCAGGAAGTGGTGGGTTCAATCTCCATTGGCCTCTCGTACATGCCTGGGCATGCTTGGTGTCCTACCAGCTAGAGATAACCGGTTTACCCCCAAGCCAGCCTTGGTAGGACCTTGGCCGATATTGTTGGTTGATATGCAGCAACGATATTGACCATTAGTCACCACTATTGTTCTTTTTGGGGGGGGGCAGGGTAGGGGGAGCTGCAGAGACTGCCCATTATGATAGTGCTCCGCACTAGCACCCCTGGGGTTTCCCCATTGGCAATGCCTGCCCACCCCCCATCACCGTGACGAGGGGCTGGTACAGCCTTGCTCGCACACCATGGCTGTGGTGCAAACCTACCTCTTGGGCTAGGTTTTGTCCCCCYCCCCCCCTCCCCCAAAAAAAAAGAAAGAAAAAAAAAAAGGAAAAAAAAAGAAAGAAAAAGAAAAAGACATCGAGTTTGGTTGGTGTTCCCCGTTACTATACATAGAGTCGCGGGGGATGAGATAGATGAGGACAAATATATAGAGATATTGAGAGAAGAATCTGCACTCCCACTTTTTTCGTTCCGACAGTGGTGTGGCAAGGCCCATGTAGCTAGTGTGAGTACGCCCTTACATGTGTGTGCCATTCTGTCACATGGGCAGTAGAGAACCCTTCTTTCTTTGGGGAAACTACGCGGGAGTCACAAAAATGAGTTATAATTGCACTATCATGATGGGCCAAGGTACAGTTTCCAAATGCAATTCGGGCAATCTATACAACCCAGGTTTCTGGCCAGGTCAGGTGCCCAAAGTGCAATTGCAAACTGAATCTTGCCCCATACTGCAGTTATAACTCATTTTTGAAACTCTACTGAAGCTACCCTTCTTTCTTTTCTAATGACAAAAGGGGTAGGCCTTGACATTGTTGCATCCATCTGTTTTTTTTTTTTTGTTTTTTTTTTTTTTGTTTTTTTTTTTCCTTTTCTTTCCCACAATCTGATTTACCGCAATTCGAACTCAAGACCTTCCCATCCACAGTTCAGTCACATGTGGGTGCCCTTCAGGCCCCCCATGGGCAGAACAGAACAACTACTGTGTTGCCCTGAACATAAAGCATATGCGTTGTAAACGAATCATACAACACATTGGGTTGCTTTCTATCGAATACAATGCACGTGCATTCTATCTATTCCAACAGGCCTGGTATTAGAATAAAGCGTATACGCGTTCTATATTCAAATCATCATTTTTTTTTTTGAAAACTCGAATACAACGCATATGCATTACATCCGGGGGAAGATGGTAGTGAAATTGAGGTTTCACTGTTTTGGGTTCAAGCCGCCAGTACGTCCGAGCCTCTTTTTCGGACTTCTGTAGAATCGGTGCGGGTGTGAAATAGATTCATTTTCCGTGGCACTGCCGGCCATTTTGCTTTGTGAGCTTGGCAAGAGCATGGAATAGATTTATGGGAGGCGGCGCCGCCTGGCCCAGCAGCCTGGCACTAATGCCTAAAGCTGCCGGCCTCGGGGCCCGGGCGCTCGCCCGAGGCTGAGGCCGCCATACCCAGCCAGTCTCTGGCGGCTCAGTGGCTGCTTTTGTTCGTCTGCGGGAGCGGAGCTTGGGCAGAGTCGAGTTCAGTGGAGTCTGTTCATCTACGTTGTGAGTGGGTGTTAGGTGTCGCGGAGCTGAACAGTTTGTTCTTCTTCACCACCTCATAGACTTTGTACGGAGCTATGACTTCCTGTGCATCTGGCCTTAGATGTGGGGATTATACTTTGAGAGTGTCTTCTGACTGTTCGGCTTGCTGTTTTAGACGAGCATGGGAGATCATCTGGAGCCCTTCAAAGCAGACCTGTTTGGCCAGCCACGAGTGTTTTGGGACATTTCCGGTCTCCTCGTTTGTCTCGTTTCGTCGTTTGGGGATCCTCTCGTGCGTGGATCTCGTTGTCCGGACCGGGTTCTCCTTCGCGGTTATTTGTGAATTGTTTGGTCCTTGGCTGCTTCGTTTGGGGTTTCCTGTTTAGGGCCTGGTTATGCTGGTTTTGCTATCTTGTGGCTGATTCATTTCTTTGGGTTGTGCTCCACTGCGGATCTGGTTCTTCGAGGACTTTCCTCAAAGAATTGCGGGCTCCGCTGGCATTTTTACATTTTTTCTCTTTCGGGGATTTTGCCTGTTTAGGGCCCGGTTATGCTGGTTTTGCTATCTTGTGGCTGATTCATTTCTTTGGGTTGTGCTCCACTGCGGTTCTGGTTCTTCAAGGACTTTCCTCAAAGAATTGCGGACTCCGCTGGCATTTTTACATTTTTTCTCTTTCGGGGATTTTGCCTACATTCACTGAAAGTGGGAGTTCTCCTCTGTTCTCCGTGATTGGGTGATGATTCTGGGGCTCTTAACTTGAAACCCCTCCCCCAGCACCTTTCCCTGCTTGAAAAACAAATGCCTCCCGGTTGACGGCGCTCCTACAGATGGAGGAGGAGAAGACACCAGGGATAGACGGCTTTCCAAAGGAATTTTGGGAAACTATCTGGTCAGTATTCAGCAACGACCTCATGCAATTTTATGAGGAGGTCTGGGACACTGGCAACATTGGCGAGATGCTGGGGCAAGGGGTGTTGTCTTTACTATATAAAAAATAGATAAAATGAATATCCGCAACTATAGACCCATAACCCTTTTGACGGTGGTCTATAAGATGTTATCCAAAGCCTTGGCCAATAGGATGATTGGGGTCCTTGAAGATCTGGTGCATCCGGCACAGACTGGTTTTATTCAGAATAGAAACATACAAGAAAATATTATACTAATTAACAAAATGATTAAACTTTCACACCAGTCCAAGTGCAATGCAACTTTTATTTTCATCGACTTCGAAAAAGCATATGATCATGTGGACTAGACCTTTTTGGACAAGTGCCTCGAAAAAATGAACTCCGGTCCTCGCTTTCGACGGTGGGTGCGGATTCTGCACCAAAATGCAACAACCCGGGTTCAGATAAATGGCACCATGGCGCCCGAAATTAAATTACAAAGATCGGTCCGACAAGGGGATCCCATAACCCCGTTTCTCTTCGTCATTATTATGGAGGCCTTGTCAGCCAACCTGAGGTACAGTAGAAACCTGCAGAGGCTCCGAATCGCAGGCATACCGGAAGAAGTCATCCCGATATGCTCCCTGTTCGCAGATGAGCTGACAATTATGGTCGAGGCATCATCCTCCAATATGGAAGATCCAGCAACTGATGAATCGCTTTTGCGCTCTGTCAGACATGGCAATAAATTGGGGCAAAAAAACACTCGGCTGGTGGCTTCACCAACAAGGCAGTCGGCCACCCGAGGCCCCTCAAATCATATGGATGGGCTTGGATGAGCGCATTCGAGTCTTGGGAGTGAAAATGACCGCTAAGGGCTGCCCGGCTGAGACGACAAGTTGCTTACATCTCCTGCATTCGAGAAACTCCTCCAATGGAACCACAAACACACCTCTTTTTGGGAGGGCCCTGGTGATCAACAACATCGTGCTGGCTACCGTGTGGTATAAATCTGTCCTCTGGCCCCTGAGCGAGCCGGCCCAAAAAACTTTGAAAATGAGAGTGGCAGCCTACCTATGGAGAGGGGACAGCGAAAACACAAGGGCCATCAGCCGGGTGGCCTGAGACTCACTTGTACAACCCAAAGCTCGTGCGGGCCTGGATATGCTGGACCCAGTAACTCAAGTGCAAGTACTGTGTCTGCAATGGATTTTACGATTAATCTTAATCTTCCCCCTCCATTGGGGGCCTTTGGCCCTTGAGCAAATCGCCCGATTGGCGCCAGAAGCCCCGGCCACGGTAGACCTTTTATGCTAGTTGGACGATCGTTATTGGAGAGCCCCGAAAAAGGCAAGGGCCATGAAGACGGATGGGACAAGAGATGACTTCTGGCCTCGAATAATAAAGATATGAAGATCTTTGTCCCTCCCACAATGTCCGACCCCTGAAAAATGGGAGGAAGTTTTTAGGCAACCTCTTTTTGGGAACCCTTGGATCACCAACTCCCGAAGCCACATCTTTTGTAGCTCGGACCCCCCGTGGAAAGGCTGGGTAAAGAAGGGGGTAATGAGAGTGGGAGACCTGTGGGATGAAGAGTGCAAAGATTGGAAAGACTCCGGATAGATGAAGAAAAGGCTACGATACTGCCACAATCTTGAAGATTCGTTGGGAGAAATTGTAGTAGAGACACTTCCCCTAGCTTGACACTCCATCCTTCGTAAGGGCCCCAAAAAGCAGGAAAGAGATTGGGTAACGCGAGAAGGGAATCCCCATCATGTGGGGCAAGTTCACATCGACCGGTCCGAAGACGTGCTTGTGGAATGGTATAGCGTAGGGAGAAATGGAGGTCTAACAGGTAGCAGGGAACCCTTTGAATGAACTGGGAAGGCGACCGTCTACAGGATCAGAACCCTAGGGGAAGCAGATGAACGTAGGGCCTACAGACCCGACATCCCACTAGCCAAACTCCCCTTGGACCCCATGGAGTGGCAATGGGACCCCCCACAATCAACAAAGTCAATCAATCTCAAGCAGAAAACCATTAATAACCTGTCGGTGAAGGCCACATATAGGATGCTACGGGCGAAAAGGACCCTGCGAGACGTAGTAATCGATAGGTGGCAGAGGCACTTGAATGTGGATAAACAACTGCTATCCCCTATAAAATGATTCCAGGAAAATAAGAGCAAGCCGGCCAAAATCACATCCCTCCAATGGCAGATTGCCCACCGGTGCCTTCCTACAAACACTGGATAATAGATCACACCCAGTTGCAACAACAAGGAACAACTCACCCATGGTGCCCACACTTCCTCCAAAGCTTCCCGTCCTGAAAGAGAATGGAAACATTTGAGCACGTCTTTTTGCAATGCCCGATGACGATCCTAACATGGAGATGGTGGGAGAGGGTGTGGATGCAGATGGTTCTTGACCAGACACGACCATGGGACTGGAGATCGATCCTGTTGGGTCATTGCCTGTCCCTGCAAAATAGGAATTTTGCAAGGAATATGTTTGCCTGGGGACTTCTAGCAACTCGCTTTAGGCTGTTTGATACTGGTACATTCATGGATCTGCGACTGTTCGATGCCAGAACGATGCTGGCAGGTGCTGGGGTGTTGCCCTGTATCCTGCTGATTGCAGGAGCGTGAGGCCTGGTAGAGAGATCTGGGGATGGTTTGGGGTGGGCATTCCAAGGGACAACCCAGGGTTGCTGTTGGGACAACGCTGGCCGGAGCTGGGGCGAGTCGTGTTGCTCTGTAACCTAGCTGAGTGAGAGTGTGAGGCCTGGGAGAGTCCGAATAAGACAGTGTTGGATAGTTTTAGAGAGTTTTGTTTGGGAGTCTAGGGGTTCTAAACATTCAAAAAGAGGTCAGTAGTCATTCATAGTTTTTCAACCTCTTTTTAATTCTCTTGAATTTCTTCAATAGTTTTCAATAGTTCTCAAATTGATTCTCAGCCGAAGCCGGGTAATGGCCCCGGTATCTCAAATGACTTGTGTAACTCTATATGGGACGCTGGGCCCGGTTCCCAGCACGTGCTNCTCCCCAAAAAAAAAAAAAAAAGTTTGCCCTGGCCAGGAGGACAGTGTTGTGGGTTTAAGGGTGACAGTGCTGCGTAACGCCCATGGAGGGGGTCAGAGTGGAAGGGGAGGAAAGGAAGGAACAGTTTAAAGCACCAGTACATGGGCACCTGGGCCGCAGGCCTGACACCAGTACATGGGCACCTGGGCCGAAACGAAACCGCGACCGTCGATCTAATTTATCAACAGTGGGCGCGGCGTTTGACGTTTCGGCCTCGTTTTCTTGTGGCGACAAGTTTCGGACTGCAAGGCTTGGGCCGTGTACTGGTGGTTTAAGAACCACTTCCAGCTAGAGATTATGCAGAAGTGGCAGGAGACGAGGGAGGTGCTGGATTCCTTTCACAGACTAAAAGAAATATCGGAGAGAATCACCCAATTTGCAAACGAATGGTTGGGCGGGGAGGGTGGGTTCCCAAAGTACAATGGTCAGGTGACAATGAGGGAGGTGGGAGAAGACTTGCAAGTATCGGTCCCACGGGACTACCGCCTCACATTCAAGGACTGAACATTAATAGACCCCAGCATTCCCATGCGGGGCCCTGAATATCTTCCAGACCCCTTCCCTCCCCACCCCATGGCGTTGGAGGTTAGGCTCTAAATCTCGGAAGCAGCGGTGTACGAAAAGAGAGGGCAGGGGGAAGAGTGGGTCTAGTGAAGGAGTGCAGAGGCAGGAAGTGGATAGTAGAGGGTATAGAACTGAAACAGGTGTAACAAGGCTGCAGTTAAAAAAAAAAAAAAAAAAAAAGAAGGGGAGATTGCGATCCTCTCTATCCATTTACTCGGGCTTACCTAGGTATATTCAGAAGGGACGCTGAGCCCGTTTCTCAGCATGAGACTCGTCATATAGTTCGCAAGAGGACGGCAGAAGGGTAGCACGGATTTGGGTCAGTTCTGAGGGGACATCTGAGGTGGGCAAGGAGAAGGAGGAGGACTCGCTGGTGCCCCCCAGGGGCTCCTTCTGGTATCCTTGCCAACCCAAGGGTCAAGGATGGGATGCTGGACCCGTTTTCCATTACTATGACTTCTGATTGCCTCAGGCGCATGACTATTTCCTCAAACACGCAAACTTCCAACTATGTAGTTCAGAAGGGACGCTGAGCCCGGTTCTCAGCACGTGATGCTCCCCACGAATAGATCGGAGCTTGAATTAAAATAAAAATTAAAAAAAACACAGGAGGCGGGCAGGCTCGGGACTACCGGCACGAAATGGCTGGTGGCGCCAGCCAAAATGAGGCCTGCACTGGTTCCTTTTTTTTTTGGCGCACAGGGCAGTTTTAGGCTTGGCATTGATAGCTGAGAAAGGTACTGTTTTGTTTTGTTTTTTTTTTTTTTTTTTTTTTTTTTTTTTTTTTTTTTTTTTTTTTTTTTTTTTTTTTTAACTTCGTTATACGGGAAACCTACTTACCGAGGTGAGAAGAGCATCCCCGGTAAGTAGGAATTACCTTGAGACTACGTGCAATGGTATCCGTGGTTCAATGCATCACGCCCCAATTCTGCCTTCCCATGGAGAACACAATTTTCCCATGCTGTAAGGCGCTGTTTTCGTGAGAGTCATATGTGATTACACAGTCAAAAAGGCGTACAGAGCTCTGCACCCGGAGTAACCCATCTTTTTTTTTTTTTTTTTTTTTTTAAACACATGCCCCCGCCAGTGTTAGTGGTGCTGATAAGAGCAGACACCACTAGCACCTGGGGAGAGGCTCCATCTATTAGTGGGGAGCATCACCTGCTGGAAAACGGGTCCAGCGTCCCATGTACAGACTGAACATCAGAAAACAGTTTTTTTTTGGGGGGGGAGGAGGGCTGCCAGCATTGATTACCCTGGAATCCAGGGGATTGACTGAGCAGGATATTAGAAGGGAGGAGGAACCTCTTCACCCTGGAACCGGCGGCAGATACCTATTACTACACACGAGTTCCTCCCTCCCCTAACTAGCCCCCCATATTCCCTGGCTCAGAATGTTCAGGCTGCCAGCAGTGACTGCCCCGGGGGATATTTTAGCAGCGAAAAGGAGGGAAAAAAGAAGGAAAATATTGGATATTTTAGCAGAAGAAAAACCTCCCCGGGGGGCTCGAGGGGGGCGTTCCTTGTCTGAGTATGAGTGTGTAGAAGACGGGGTAACAGAATTCATCATTTAGGACAGGATCTCTGCCAGAGAGAGGGCATGGGGTGAGAAGGGGTCTGGGAAGTCCGAGGGGGGGCGAAGTGGGAATGAGGGTTCAATGTTTGTCCAGTCCTTGAAACATAGGCGATAGTCTCTCATCTCTTCCAAATCCCTCTCTCCCTCTTCCTTGTCTCCGCTCCATTCTGCTCTTGCAATCCATCCTTCTCTCTCCCCTCCCACCCAGTCTGTGCAAAACGTTGTGATCCGTCTCCTGACATCTCCTACTTGATGAAATAGGTCTAACTGTGCTTTTGTGTCTAGCCATCTTTGTGTGAGTTCGAAGTGTACCTGCTGTTGAATCTGTTCGGTGATTTCCGGCTCTTCTACTCTCACCTTCTCCATGGCCAGCGTGCATCTTTGCCACCAAAGTGCCCATATTACCACTCTCCTTCCAAGTCTGTACATATTTTCTACGAATGTCGTGGCTGCTTCCGCCTGTGGCCAATGGCCGGCCAAAATGGCTTGCCAGGACCAGGGCCAGGGAGTTGCAGATTCCATCTTTCTCCAAATGCGATCCCACCATCTCCATATAAATTGGGCGATCAAGCATTGCATGAAGATATGTTCGATGGTTTCCGCCTTCTTGTTCCCGCACACTAACTGAAAGATGGGCCCGTGACTCTCCCCTCAACCCACACCTGCTGACTGATCTGCCATGGCCCAAATACGCAACGAACCTCCGAAGTGGCAGATGCTCCACCAGTGTCTTCCGACACCAGACTGGATGTTGTCCAGAACAGACCTAGAACAGAAGGGCCAATTGTCCCCTATCTGCTCTTGGGGATAAAAGGGACTGGTTGGCGTATTGACTATTCCATGTACAATTGGGTGAGTTTTGCACGGCTTTTTGGCCCCCCCCACACGGGAGGTAGGGTAATCCCCTGGTTCGAAAAAACAGCATTGTGCCGGGAGTTGATGTTTTCGTGACGGAGAGTGGTGGGGAGGTGCTATCTGCTCTAAATCGCGAGTAGGTGGGTTGGTATTGCAGGGTTTTCGCCTGCAGTTGCGGCCCTGTGGGCGTTAACCCCTGCCGTGCACGGGTGGCACGGCGGCCGGCCCGGGCTGGTGGTAACTTTGGATGAGTAGGGGGACATAATCTCGTGGTGCTGATCGTTCCTTTCTCTGGGCAGTTTCGTCTTTGAAAGATACATAAAATAAAATAAAGGGTTGTACCATTGTAGAAGTCGACTTTGGATAAACTTGTGAGACTTTTTTTCTTTTTTTTCTTTTTTTTAACTCAGATTCATATATTCAAGGAAAACAATCGAGGCCGGGGACCTCACAATTCTCCCCGGAGTTATCCTGGCAGCATCAGCCAGTTTAGCTTTCACTCAATAGACTGAGTACCTGAACCCAAACCACTACTTCATCTCCAAAAGCTAGATAGACAGTCCAGTCCGAACAAGGTAGAAACCAACCAGGTTTAACAACAGACACCTCTAACTAGGGACGGGGAAAATAAGCATTCCAATTTCCAACCAATAACAATTCCTACACCTATTCCAAATTCTATCAACTATTATTGTCTATAAATCAACAAATGGACTAGCCCCACTGTGCCTTACAAAGAAAACAACAACAATAGCTTGTGAGACTTTTTTTAACTGCAGACTTTCTCCAAGAAGAGTACTAGGCATAAGGTTCATAATATTTGGATCTGGTTCTTTCTTTTGAAGTAGTTTGGGATTAAGCTTCAGAGAAGGATTGTGGTGCTGATGGTTCCTTTCTCTGGGTAGTTTCTTTTTCAGCATGGGATTCGTGGTGTGTTGCGGTCCAGTTTCTGGGCTTGACCGGTGATGTCTCACGCTTAAACAGGACTGCAGACTTTTTGTAAGGGACGCCAGGCCCAATTCCTGGTATTGAAATACAAAAAAAAACCTGTCGTAAACCACTAGTACCTTTGCCGCTTGGGAAAATAGCGGGCCTCGGGTAGGCGTCCGATCCGAAACGAAATGACGGCCGCCGATCAGATTTAACAATGGCAGTCGTTGTCGGGCCCGACCTCCGAATATTCAGGAGTTTGGGAAAACTGCCAGTTTTCCCTATTTTCCCACGCGGGAAAGGTACTAGAGTTTCCTCTTTGAAAGACATATAAAATAAAATAAAGGGTTGTACCATTGTAGAAGTCGACTTCAGAAACTTGCGAGACTTTTTTTAACTGCACAGACTTTCTCCAAGATGACTACTAGGCATAAGGTTCATACTATCTGGATCCGGTTCTTTTTTTTTTAAGTAGTTTGGGATTAAGCTTCAGAGAAGGACTGTGGTTGGGTTGACATCCGGGAAGAAGGACGATGAGGCGGACTCCCGTGGACAGGCACAGTCACACTTAGAACATGGCAGGGGATGCTGCACCCGCTTTCTGCCACAGGTGGCTTGCTCATCTCATCTCACGTATTCCTATACACTCCCGTAAGGGACGTTGAGCCCAGTTCTCAGCACGTGATGCTTCCCACCAATAGACAGGAGCTTGTTCTTTTTTTTTTTTTTTTTTTTCAACAAAACAGAACCTTACGGTTCTGGCTCCTTTTCCATTCTGGGGAGCAGAGGAAAGACCATCGGTTCAGCCTGCAACAGGCTCAGCAAGCGTTCGAAGAGGTCAGTTGTTAGGTCCAGGACCCAAGAAGCATGGATGACGATCCGAAGAGATTACAGAAACATAAACGAGCCTCAGACCAAAGAGTCCATTCTGCACCCTTACAGAGTACTGTGGCAGGACCCCTGCAGACTGTTCAGTGAAGTGAACGCCGAACTGGACATCCAATGGAAACCATGGAGGTGCACCGTCGTGACATCCAATGGAAACCATGGAGGTGCACCGAACGGGCCTGGCAGAGACGGCCCCGGGATGACTTCCGAGTGCCATACTTTCAGCCCAATTCCATCCTTATCACGGATCCATAGAGCGACGCCCAACCCCCTCCATCACCCCCACGTGCTCCCTCCCCTGCCCCCCACCACCCA
>BFEA01000064.1:2308919-2320583 GCA_003427395.1 Chara braunii
CTCTCTCTCTCTCTCTCTCTCTCTCTCTCTCTCTCTCTCTCTCTCTCTCTCTCTCTCTCTCTCTTCGTTCCATGTAGACAGACCCCCAACCCACTCGTTTGGCTGGGCGGCTTACCATCGGGACGCTTGGCCTGAGTGATCTGGATCGCGGCGATGATGTCTCTTCGGCTTCGCTGGAGGCACTTCCACAACGCTTTGAACGTCGGTCCGATCAGGCTGTTGTTGACGTCAAGACATTTCTCCAGGTAATCGCAAGGCACACGTGGGAAATGGCAGCGGAGCTTGTACACACTCCACACTCTATATCTCAGAGCTGCAGCAGACAGAACTCTGGGCGTCGAGGTGGCTGCCGTCGCTGCAGCTGATGTTGATCTGGTACTTCTCCCCGAGCAAGCCAACACCGAGGAAGAAGCAGAAGAACAAGAAGAACAAGAAGAAGAAGACACCATAGCTAGACCTCCAGCTGCTGCACCAGCAGTCCATTGATGCCCCCCTCCTCCTCCCCCTCCCCTCCTCCTTGCCGGTTCTTCAATCCTCATTCCCTCCTGGACGGTGGCTGTGGAGGCTTTGCCGTCGATTCGCACGTTCAATGCATCTGGTCGGCATTCATCCTTGCATGCACACGTGGCAGCTTGCGAGGCGACGATCGTCACATCACTGACCTTCGCCGTTGCCCTCCGCTTGGGGTCCTTCTTGTACCCCTTGCACGCAAATTCATCACACACCCTTTGGAACAGCCTCGACGGATTCTTCTTCTTCTTCCAGCAGATCCGATCGACGACGTACCTTGGAGATGCATCGGGGTAAATAGCAAGCACTTTGGTCAAAGTCAACTCTACGGTGTCGCCCGCTTCTTTACTTGCAGGCACACCACGTGTATCTCGGACCATCATGTGCACAAGAGAGGACATCTCGCGATCGATGGACGGATTGATTGATTGATTGATTGGCTGATTGATCAGTTGATTGATTGGTCGGTGTAATTAATCTCTGGTCTCCTCCTCTTGCAGGTCCGTTGATCGATCCGACGAAGACTGACTTCTACGACCTCCCTCCCTCCCTTGGTCAGTTGATTGATTGGTCGGTGTAATTAATCTCTGGTCTCCTCCTCTTGCAGGTCCACTGATCGATCCGACGAAGACTGACTTCTACAACCTCCCTCCCTCCCTCTCCTTCCTTCCCTCCCTCTCCTTCCCTCCCTCCCTTCTTCCACCTGATCCTTGCAGCAGACAAACGACGGCGGAAGACGACCGGTAGCCGCAGCTCCCCACAGCACAGTACGATCGAGAAGAGCGGTCTTTCGCTCTCAGCTTACCCCTAATCGTTTGTACAAGAACTACGGTTAAAGGACGCAGACCGGCCGACCGGTCGGTCGGTCACACAACCTGCAGTCAGTCGTCCAATCGAGGTCGCGGACCAGTGTAATCCCAGCACACAGCTCTTCAGGTCCTGAACTTCCTACTGAAGTTATATGTATATCAGAGCGTCGGTCGCAGAACGGGTAATCGGTCGCAGAACGGGCGATCGGTCGCAGAGCCGACGGTCGGTCGCCGAGCGGGCGGTCGGTCGCAGGATCGAAGTAGAAGAACGGGCGGTCGGTCGAAGTATGGCAGTCGCACAATCGGCGGTCGGTCGCAGGATGGCAGTCGCACAATCGGCGATCGGTCGCAGAATGACGGTCAGACAGCGCCGGTCCCAGCAGACAAGCGGCTCAGGTCCCCTGCTAAGCTTATAGATCTATATTAGGACGGCGGTCGCAGGACGGGCGGTCCCAGCAGAGAGCGATTCAGGTCTGGTCCCAGCAGAGAGCGATTCAGGTCTGGTCCCGACAGAGCGATTCAGGTCTGGTCCCGACAGAGAGCGATTCAGGTCTGGTCCCAGCAGCGCCGGTCCCAGCAGAGAGCGATTCAGATCCGCTCCTGGGCTGTGCTCCTAAGCTCATAGATCTCTATCAGAACGGCGGCCGCAGAGGGACGGTCGCAGAACTGGCGGTCGGTCGCAGAATCGGCGGTCGCAGGACACAGCGATTCAGGTGCTCCACTGAGGTTTATAGATCTATAAACTGTTTGTCACCCGTGCAAGTTCAAAAAAAGAAAGAAGAAAAAAAGCTGCCTTCAACTGCCAGGTGTTACGTAATCTCTCCCCGCGTACGAAAAGCTGTCGCTCGTCGGCGCATCTTCACCTGCCACGTGTCATCACGTACCAAGCACAATTGCACAGAGAGAGTTCAGCATCATGCCCTCAGAAGGTCATCATCTTCATTAACAAAAAAGACGGAGAAAAAGAAAAGAAACTTCATTTAACATTCATTGGCCTCATCATCATCATCATCATCATCATCTTCATCTTCATTAACAAAAAAAAAGACAGAGTACAAAGCGTGTGCTGTACTGTACAACAAGAAGGCGGTTTCGTCTTTTTTTTGTTTTTTTTTGGCACGGTAGTGCCATTGTACAATTTCACAACGATATGGTCGCCTCCGCCAGAATAGATCGGGCCAATTTCCTTTAAAAAAAGGGAAAAACTGTCCTCATCTCGTGGTCCATGGAATCAATGCCGGGGGGGGTCGATTACAGAGCAACAATGCCCTTTTAACCTGAATTTGTCCTATTTTTTTGAATTTTTTTCACTGGGTTTTGCTGAACCGGGGTGTCCTTCGATGATCAAGTGCCCTGTCGTAGTAGAGTTCAGTAGGTAATGAGCCAGCCGGGGGCACGGTTCCACTAGCACACGAGTCATGGCCTAGTGCGAGGCCTGCGACACTCCAGGAAAACGAAGAAAACTCCAGAAAAACGAAGAAAAGAGAAAAAAGAAAATTGAAGTGGTGACTTCTCAAGTCCCAAGGTGGGGACGAGCCCGACCTTTGGAAGTGCTGCAAAAGGCTGTGCCATCTTCTTGAACTGTAGAATGGACAGTGTATGAATGTATCCCTCGCAGAACGTAGCCAGATTCACTTCTTCCATCTTTCTTTATTGCCTGAGGGTGCACCTATGACAAGTGCTACGTGACGATTGCAGTCCGAGTCTCACGTACCACAGAGAGGGAGTGGAGTCCCGTAGTGTGCCCGATGGGACTGCCTCCTGTGACAGTTCCCATGTTCAAGCGTGAAGTCCTTATATTTTGAGAAAGAAATGAAGTACTCGAGGGGCTTTCTATTGACCGGAAAAGAAAGCATGGTCAATAAGAATGACTTTTTTTGTTTTGTTTTCAACAACCACCAATCAAAAACAGACTTGGTGTTTCTTTTCCCCACATCCTGTTATTCACCAAATGAAAAACACCAAGAAAAAGTAAATTAAAACACAAATTTTAAATATACAAACATCTTTATTTTGCTATCCTCGGATTTCGATGCAGCAACGGCTGGTGGATGTCCCCCGGACGTCCCACAGGTGTCGCCTTGCTACAATATACCTTACTCGGTTGCTAGTGGAACTGTGCCCCGGGGGTCAATTACAGAGCAGCAACCCTTTTTTGACGGTCCATTTTTCTTTTATACTGGGTATTGAACCTTTGCCCTCTGGTGATGAAATACCACCACCTGTGGTATTGTAGTTTATTTAAGGCCTCGCTGCACTACTCTCCACATGCACAAAAGACAAAAAAGACGGGGATGTATCTTTCCATATTCTAGGGTTGGATTCTGTTCCATTTTGCACATTTGGAGAGTAGTGCAGGGAGGCCCTTAGGGCCTGATCCCACCACTACACTACAGCCCAGTTACACTGTAGTTTTTGGATCCCACCACTTTCCGACATCGTCGCGGCCGCCGAAATATTTTGCCCTACTTTCGTTTGTGTGTGGTGGCAGCGCATCCCCGAAGGCCCGAAGGGTGCGGCGTCGGGAGCTAGTGCGAAAACGGGATACCAGTTGAAGGGGTTCCATTACCGAACGCGGAACGAGGACGATAAATATGGAAAGGGCCACGCGATTGAGACCATCCACATCGGATTCAGAATTGTGTAGTGTGCGGCGTCGGGAGCTAGTGCAAAAACAGGATACTTTCCCTCCTGAAAACCGGTGTTCTGGATTCGTAGGCGCTGGGTTTGTCATTGTGGATACGCACTTTCCGCCGTACTCGCTACTACTACCATTTAACGAGCTGATCGTCATCCCGTGGTCGGCGGTGGCACCCCATTGGCCTGACACCTTGTGTAGTGATTGCCAACGTCTCGATCAATACCAGTCAAAGGGGTTCCATTACCGAACGCGGAACGAGGACGAGCATAAGGAAAGGGCCACGCGATTGAGACCATCCACGTCGGATTCAAAATTGTGTAGTGTGTGGCGTTAGGAAATACTAAACACGTGCCCGCTCCCTTCCACTCCAAACGCCGAGCCGTGGCCCGGTGGGAAGTCCGACAGTACTTTCTGGATTGAGTTTAAAACTTCCCCGCGTCACAAACCCCGCGTGCGCCGAAACCCGCCAGATCTCTCACTTCATCAGACCCACACGGAGGATTTCAGTTCTGTCTGTGTCGCCACATTCAATCTTCCAAAAATCCTTGGCACACCCCATCTTGCTGTTTTTCGGGGCCTCCCTTCCGCACCTTTAGCACTCCGAACGAAAGACAGCGCAGGGCGTGAGATTGCGCGTCACACCCCAGCCCCAGAAAAAAGCATCCCTCAAAATCTGGCCCCACTCCCTCCAGGGCACTCACCTCCAACCTTGTGTTAGCCCCCCCTTGCAGAGTAGGGCTCTCCCCCACAAGACCAGGCCCAATCCTCGCAAGAAAGTACTCCTTCGGACCAGGTCCAATGCATGATGACATGGAGAATCTTCCACGGCCTATGACAACTCCATAAAAGTTGGATTTGTTTTCTTCCAAAGCCCCAGGTCTCATGCATGACCCCCGATTTCTGCAGTCTAGGGGTCTTGGCCCCAGGTGCCATGTAGGACACGGATTTTTTTTTTTTTTTTTTTTTTTTTTTTTTGCCCAGGTTGTTGTAGAGGCCAGATTGCCACCCATAGCGGGCACTGCCGCAACCCGTCAGCTTCCCTTCTGAGGCCTCCAAAGATGGATTTTTTCTTCCAAGGCCCCAGGTCCGATATGCTACCGTCGATTTCTGCAATCTAGGGTCATAAATGATGGTACCCGCAAGTGGGCCTTGGCCCCAGAAATGAGGGATATCGGCAAGAGGATGGGTATCATGCCACAACAACCGGCAGTTGAGCCAGGTATCATACATACGGTCCCCCAGACTGAGTATGGCAAATACGACTCAAAAAAAAAAAAAAAAAAAAAAAAAACAAGCCCCATTGGGGTAGTGAGGATGTGTGTTGAGTGCAGTATGACCCCTCACAAAAGCACTGTCATGAGAAAAGGGGCCCCTTTTACAGTACCCAACAGCATGGCGACATATCTCACCTATCTAACAAGACTGCACTCACCCCTATATATTTTCTTTTTTTTTCCTTTTTTTTTCCCAAATGACACAGCTCCATCTATTGGTGGGGAGCATCACCTGCTGGAAAACGGGTCCGGCGTCCCTGTACAATACNGTCAATGCCTGGTCATTGTCTGTTAATGCACATGCACAGTAGTCATTCTACTGTAACCCCCTGGGGTCCAAACTCCCTTAGAGCTGCTGTTGTCACCCATCCCCTCTTGGAACCCCACCTACTCTGCTGCCCCAGTGCAATTCTGCAGCCCCCTGTATTTTTTATTTTATTTTTATTTTTTATTTTGGTTTAGACGGCCTTGAGATATTATCATTGAGCTGACCAGCCCCAGGCAATTCATTAGTAGTTGGCTTTTACTCATCAAGTTCTTTTTTTTTTTTTTTTTTTTTTTTTTTTTTTTTTTTTGAGAATACTCAACAAGTTCTATCATCTGGATTCGAACGCAGGTCTGTATTTAACAGTTCATGGGTGTACCCATTGAGCTAGGCTCTTGGGTGGCCCCTGTATTTTCAATTAGCCCACTACGCTTAAACTCGGCAATAATGTCATCGTAATCGAAATTGGCCGACATGTATTGTCTATCATTCTCTACCTAACCCCTATATATTATCTTGAAAGGGAGACAACGCACGACTAACAAAAATGAGTTATAATTGCACAACAGACAGACATGCCCTCGATTCTGACGGTTCTCTTACCACCTCCGGGATAGAGGGCTTACACAAGGGCTTAAAAAAAAAAAAAAAAAAAAAAAAGTATACAACCCAGGTTTCTGGCCAGGTAGGGTGCCCAAAGTGCAATTGCAAACTGTATCTTTCCCCATAGTGCAAAATTATAACTCGTTTTTGTGACTACTGAAGTTACCCCTATCTTGAAATATCAAGAGTGGCCTCTACAACACCCTGCTGGGCTTTATAAAAAAACAATAATAATAAATAAATAAATAAAGGGGTAACTACGGCGCAGTCACGAAAACAGTTTGTAAATGCACTTCAAACTGCGTTTTCGCAATTCAGTCACGGCCCGAGTTTGAAATGCAAATGCATTTCAAACTTGGCTCAGTAGCAGCTCAGTCAGGGCCCTCGTCCATCCACGAGCAGCAGATGAGAAAAAAGGAAAAAAAGCATAGCTTGGTGATTGCGGTCCGATACAGGATGTACAGTACTTGTCTGGAACCCGTGGAATCCGCCCTGCCTGGTGTAACTTGAGCTCCCCACGTACGTGGATTCAAAGCTCCTCGTTTCTTTTCTTTTTTTTTCTTCTTTTTTCTTTTCCTTTTTTTTTGTCTCCATCCGCATTTGCCTGTGAAAGGTGGCTGTTGCCGAGACATCTCGGCCGTGGCCCGTCTGGGGTGTGGCCGAGACATCTCGGCCATGCCCCACCCATGGGGCTGTTTTTTTTTTTTTTTTTTCCAGCCGCGGCACGGCACGGCGCGAAAAAAAAAAACGGCTATATGCCTGACTGAACTGCTAGAAAACGCCACCTCGAGTTTCAACTGCATTTGAAACTCGGGGCCTGACTAAACTGCTAAAACGAAGTTTGAGATGCAATTACAAACTGTAACCCTGACTGCGCCGTAGTTATTTCATAAATAAATAAATAATAAAACAAATGGAGAGTACGCCAACTATAAAGTTCCCTTCTGCAAGGCCCCCATAAGGGCAGTTGGAGTCCTCCCCGCATCCCCACTAGGCCAGTGACAGCTGTCGTGGTGGATGCAGTATGACCCCTTGCGAAGGCATTGTAGAAAAGGGCCCGTTCACAGTTTCGCACCACAGTTTGGACAATGGGGCCACCTTAATATATAGAAAATAAAAAAAATAAAATAGAAAACGATAATGCCATGACTTTCCACACTACACTAAATAAATAAATATTAATATCAGCTAGACTGTGTGTGGCAGACTAGGGCTGTGGAGGCCAGTAGAGGGCGTGAGTCACTGGTTGGTCTGGATTAACTAACGATGATGATAGGCGTTTCGAGGACAAGTACCCCGCCTTAAAATCTACTAGAACTGTGGTGGGCGAGTAGAGGGTGTGAGTTACCAGTTGGTCAACTTAGGGGCTAGTAGGAGATCGCTTGGGCCTGGCATCCGAAGTTCCCGTGCGACGAGGTTCGTTCAATTCCGCTTCCACCAGGGCTGGGTCATGGCTAGCGCTGGTGGCTGTCACTGCTGTTCGGTCCAAGTTCCCCTCCATAGGGGCAACGGTCCTGAGTGCTGGTCACACTGAGGTAGGATATCATCGAGACGCCTATCTTTATTATCAGTTGATCGTGACCTACACCCAGCCGTTTTTGTGTATGTGTGTGTGCGTGTGTGTGTGAGCCGCCTAAGATGTGTGTATGTACTCTGTAACATAGACGTGTGCCCATGGGCTATATGTATGATTTTTTGTATGCTCCTTAGTCCAGTTGATGTAGCTCAGTGGTTAGAACACCGGTTGGAAATGCGCATTGTGGTATGAGGTTGTCGGTTCAAAACTCCTCAGCCTTGCCCATGGACACCGGCAGGGCGTTAGAATGACGCACGGCTGGACACACACTCCCCTGGGCTGACGCATGGTACTACTACAGACACTGCCTGCGCACCACCCAGGGGGTCAGTCCATGGGTGTTGTATGCTGGTCTAGTCTTCACGTTGGTTTCTGGTTGTTGTCGGCTTCTGTCGCTCTGATGATCTCCCCCGTCCAGACACTACACATTATATCCACTTCTCACGGTAGTACAAGTGGTAGAACCCTCCAGTTTCATACTGTGGGTCACAGGTTCGAGTCCGGTTCCGGACTTTGGGGGGGTCCTGTCCAGATAGACCTGTCTCTACCACATACACACACAATGAGATACTACCCCAGATAGCACAATCCATACACACATACTATACATACATATATATAGCTCAAGGTACACACACATACATGTACTAGTGAAGGTGATAAGAGCACTTCTCACCAGAACCCAGGAGCAGCATACAAAAAATCATACATATAGCCCACGGCCACACGTCTATGTTACAGACTACATACACACATCTTAGGGGGCTCACACACACTCGCACACACACACACACACACACACACACATACACAAAAAGGGCTGGGTGGAGGTCACGATCAACTGATAATGAAGATAAGCGTCTCGATGATAAGTACCCCGCCTTAAATATACAGCTGGGGTCTGTGGTGGGAGAGTAGAGGGCGTGAGTCAATGGTTGGCTTGGTTGCCTCCAACTGGTGATGATGGTAGGCGTCTCGATGATAAGTACCCCGCATCAAATATACAGCTAGGTCTGTGGTGGGAGAGTAGAGGGCGTGAGTTACTAGTTTTAGGGGCCAATAGGTGATTGCTTGAGCCTGGCGTCCAAAGTACCCGTACGACAAGGCTCGTTCGACTATGCTTCAACAAGGGCTGGGTAGCTAGCCCTGGTGCCTGTCACTACTGTTCGGTCCAAGTCCCCCTCGATGCGTAGGGTGATGGTCCTGAGTGATGGTCACACTGAGGTAGGATAGTAGGGATAGGGGGTGCGCTAGGAGTATTGACGTGAGGATGGGACGGGAAGGTAGTCTCGTTCCCTCAGGACAACCATGGCTGACCGCTCCTGGCGATCAATGTGTGCCTAGTAACCGGCCTCTACAACACCCTGGGCTTTTGGGAATATATATATATATATATATATAAATAAATAAATAAATAAATAAATAAATAAATCACAGGGGTGGGTAGGGTGCATGCTAATGGGGTTGGTAAGAGCATCCCTCTTTAGCGTGGCCCCGCTGGTTGACGACTCCTTTCTATTGGTGGGGAGCAGCACCTACACTGCATTCTCGCATCTATACATCTGGGGGGAAAAAAACAACAGCTCGAGTCCCCAACCATCAAGTCCTCACAAAGGCCCTAACATCAGCCAGGGCTCGTTTCCTTTTCTAGTGATCTGATCGGACAGTGGTCATAGCCATCAGGGCTATAAGCAGGTACTCACCTCCCTCTGCAACCCTGGTTGAAGCGTAGTCGGACGAGCCCTGTCATTCGCGTACTTCGAGCGCTAGGAGTGGACATTCTACAAGTCCCATAGGTGAACCCTTTTTCCTGTTAGGTGAACCCTGGCGGGTGCTAGAGATAGAGAGATCCTAGCCTTATCATCATCACACAGGGTCATTTCATTATTTTAAAAAAAAAAAAAGCGCCTTATCATCATCAGATCCCTCTGGTTATTATCTTGAATTCTATATTGTCACCTTTGACCCCTTTCCTATAGAGTGTTGTAGAGGCCAAGGACCGGACCCGCGGTAATTGCTGTCAGCTGCAGCCAATAGGCCCCACCTACCCTACCCATCCCCACATTAATACTCCCAGCGGACCCCCTGTCCCCGCTACTATCCTACCTCAATGTGACCAGCACTCAGGACCTCACCCTACCACAGTATCGAGAGCAACTTGGACCGAACAGTATTCCTAATCTATGGTCGGAAATTGAGAATTCGGGCAAGTGGGACTTGGCCCCAGATGGTGTTAGGTGTTTGCAGCCAAAGGCTGGGTCTTACCCCATTGCACTTTGTCGTGTAGCGGGGCGTCCTTTTTATGGAAGTGTCTACGAATCCTAACGGGGTTTATGGGGAGTCTACAAGGTGCACGGTAGGGGGCAGGGCACAGACCGGTAGCCAAAACGGTCGGCTCAGAGGTTGGAGCGTGGGCGACCAAGGGCAGGTTGCATAGGTCGTCGTTTGGCCGTGGCAGGCATCGCCCCGCCTTTCCTTTTTTGCGGTGGACATTTTTTCTTTTTTTCTTTTTTTTTCCGTTTCGGCCTTCGTTTTTGAAAAGGGAGGGGGGGGGTTGTTTTGGGGCAGGCGGGGTCTAGTAAGTGAAAAAGGCCCTAGCTCCACCACTGCAAAATGTGATGTGAATGAATGAATCTTCCACTAGAAGATGGAAGAATACACCACCATAATTTTTGTCTTTTGTGCATGTGCTGAGTAGGGCAGCGAGGCCCAAAGGTAAGGTTCAGGGCATAGCCTCACCATTCTCGAAATTTGCAAAATGGGAATGAACTTCTCACTAGAACATGGCCAGATGCACCCTCCACATTTTTTGTCTTTCCTTCAGCCCAGATGGACCGCCCAGTGGTGTGAGGCCCAGTGGTGTGAGGCCCAGAGTCCACGGCGGTCGATCGATGATGGTGGAGGCAGGAGTGAGAAGAGGGCCACCTTGCCTGTCCTGCTCCTCACTCCTGCGCCCTGCAGGGTACACAGTTGTGACCTGTACCCGGGGTCCCACTTACACGAATTAAGAGATACTGACGGTAGATAGCAGAGATCAACGGCTAGAATCTCTTAATCCGTGCAAGTGGGACCTTGCCCCCGGTTACGGCTTTCAGCTCACCCCAGCACCGTTGCAGAACAGTGGTTGGTAGTATGATGTTTCGCTCGACCAGAAAAGAAAAAGGGGTGCTCGCCACCAATAGGCTGGAGGATTGTCTTCGCCCCCCCCCCCACGGTGTGCCCCCTCTTTTTTTTTCTTTTTTTTTTCGAAGAAACAGTAGCTTTATTAGGGCCCAGTGCCCAAGGCAGAAATACAATGTCAAGAGCTGCAGTTCAGGGGGCCCAAGGTCTCCAAATCGCCTTCATCGGGTGGAGGCCCTCCCCTGGGGCTCTGTCCCACTAGGAAAGAGGATTGGATTGAACACCTGAATCTGGACTTATTTATGGAAAGGTGCAGAAAGTCGGGATTGAACTGAAAGCGGTATAACAATGCATGCTAAAATAAAGACCAAGAAAAAAAAAAACAAGCGGGCTACCTCATGAGCTGTGTTTTTTTTTTTTGTTTAGTTTTCTGTTTTTTTTTGGGTACGCGGACGTGAGTTCGAGCCCTGACAACATCCGGGCCGTGGTCCCATTAGCAAAGAGCATCTGATTGAATGCCTGAATCTGGACGTGTTTGAGGACAGGAGCAGGAAATCGAGATAGAACTGCTTTTCTGTACATCTGCATAAAACATAGCCAGATTCAGGATTTCTATCCTATCCCCTTCGCTAGTGGGACCATGCTCCCGATGAGTAGAAATAATCCTGAATTTACCTGGGGCAGAGTCCCAGTAGCAGCGTCCCTCGACGCCCGAAGCTGGACGTGTTTTGGGGGATGTACAGATCGAGGAACATGATCTGGGCGGCCTGCACAGTAGCCATACTCTATAACCCAACCAAACATTCACCATAAAAATTTTAAAAAACAAAAAAACAAAAAAAAAACAAAAAAAAAACAAAAAAAAA
>BFEA01000064.1:2342613-2353052 GCA_003427395.1 Chara braunii
CACTAGCGACCCCCGGTGTTCCGATTTCCCTTCCCCCGACCATACCTACTACTTCACCCACCCGGGATTTGTCGTCATCACCACCAGTTTCCCTCCTTTTCGCCTCCTTCTCCCGTATCATCAACTCAGCGTCGTTTCGTGGCTGGCCATAGCCCCCTATTGGCCCAGCACGCCTTGCGGGAATCGCCGACGTAGCGGCGAGCAGAGAACACCGGAATTCCGAAGGCCCAACCCAAATACGCAGCGGCCTGCGCCACGTGGCGGCCCCCGACGGCCTAACTTTTCGGGACTGCCTCCTCCGCGGAGGGACTTCCCCGTAAACCGCCGCCCACAGTACCCCGGCCCCATCGGGCCTTGAGTCCCTTGCGCACGGGCCCCTTGTTTACCTAATTGCATTCATACCCCTAAGACTCCCCCACTTTTTCCAAAAATCCTCGGCACACCCCTTTTCGCACTTCCAGGCCCCCATCCCACTCCGATCAGGAAGTCGCGCTGGGCGTGAGGTTGGTATCGGAGCCCGACACGTGGCTAGGGTCTTAGGATTGATAGCACGTTAATTAGTCGACCTGGCTAACCGTGGGCGACCTCGCCCTTGGAACGCGCAAAGACGCGACCCTATCGTCACTCGAAGCAGATCGGCTAACCGACGAGTAACCAATATGGCTGCCAATGTGCAAAACCCGATTCCGCAACAGAATGCTTACCCACCAAATCAACCCGCCCCACGTGCACGAGCTCCCATGACGCCACCTGATCTCTATCTATTTGATCCGGCGCACCATCTCGAAGGAGCATGGCTGGCCACGCTTAGAGCACAGCAGTACGATGATAACGAAGCACAGATCAACATTCTGGCTCGAATGGGAGGAGACACTCATCATTGGTACAATACCTACGTGTGGGTTGATCTCCCGACCTTCGAACGGGATTTCATGAACCTATTTGATTATGTCCACCCCGAGCAAGCATTGTACATGATCAAGGACCGAGCGCAAAAACCTTTCGAATCCGTTGCAGAGTATCGAAACCGGTTCTATAGAATATTCGTGAAAACTGACCGAGGTGAGCAAGTAGGGAGAGATTTGTTCATCGACGGGCTTCACAGCCGAACAATAAGGGCTAAGCTGCAGAAACAATTCTCCCCCATCACTCACACGCTACAACAAATCATGGCTGCTGCGGAGGAAATGGAACGGAAGTTCGCAGCAAACTTCCTGGAAGGAGAAGATTATCCTAGAGAAGGAGACTCGACCGAACTCGCACGAGCAAGAGTTGAGTTGGCTGCCTTGCAGAACAAGTTTGAAAACATGGGATTTGTATTCGGACCTGTCACTTATATGGGCCCCAAACGAGTGGTCCTAAGTGAGATTCCGAGCACCTCCACTCCGATGATACCCCCGCGCGTCAGAGCATTACCCCCCCCACCGATTGAGGCCCCCGTACGATCGAACGAATCAGCGGTCATTTTCGAACTAACCAAAACGTTGATTAGTTTAATCCAGAAAAGCAAAAAGGAGCAGCGAGGGCACAATGCTCGGCTAGAAGCCATGATGAGGAATATGCGGCCCATTGCGGTGCGCGCCTCACCGATGCAGCAAGGATTAGCCCCGACACCTGCTCTCGGGGGAGCTGCGAACAATCTGAATGTCTGTTACGCCTGTCACCAGCCAGGACATCTAGCCCGTGATTGCCCCCACCGACCCCCACAATAGTGGATCGGGGTCGCGCCAATGGCTGCGGCCCCCATCGCTAGCGGACCTGGACGAGTCGGAGCTTTGATGGAAGCAGTAGAGGGTGGGGGAAGTGCCCTGGCCACCACGGAAGAAGCCGCCGAGCTAATCCCGCTAGACCAATACGTATCCCTTGGTTATCCCGGGCTTGGAATGATCGGAACAATCAGACCAGYGCCRGAACYAAAAGAGGTGGCGGAGTGGCGAYCGTCTYTAGGAGAAATGGAGTCRGGAGGACCCACCTTCGTCACAGGAGARATCGATGTATTAAACATCATCCGARCCTTKGACCATCGGATTYCACTTCCGATCGGTCATCTACTCTCGATYTCYRAGCAAGCCAATGAGCGAATGCTACAGCATTGCAAAGCAAACCGAAAGCGATTCGCCCTCGCCCGAACACCGAACGTAAAAGCCAAAAGCCCCACGCCCGAAGAAAACCCAACAAGCACTTCGGATCCGATACGGGTAGGTTTAATCCAGAAAGACGACCATTTCCTACGGGTTAAACCAATTCTGTGGAAATCCACAGAATGCGATAATGAAATTTGGGGAATTCCTTACAGCGCAATTATAGATTCAGGGGCAGCTGTGCTGGCTATTTCACTGAGAGTGGTCGAAAGGGCAGGTAGGAAAAACGATCTGATCATGCTCACTGAGAAAGATCAGCTCGTTTCGGCAGATGAAGAAAAAATCAAAACTGTGGGAAGAATGACCAATGTCGCTTTCCCATTAGGAAAAGTGCACGCGCTTGGAGATGTCGTAGTATTAGATGTTAATACGTACGACGTTCTTTTCGGACTACCCGCTTTTGTGGCCCTACGAGCGAGCTTGGATTTCGAACGAAGATCGATTATCCTGCGAAATACAGGATGAAAACCCGACGCTGTGCCTATGCGATTGACCCTTCGTACTACCATTAACACGGTCCCACGGGTTTCGCCGCTGATGACAGGGACTCTCCGCATGATCTCCTGGGATGAGTCCGCCGATGAAAAGTCATCGATGAATGATGCGGGCAGCAGTGATGAGGATGATCCGGAGATCTTGAAATTAGCACGACAGCGCGTTTACTACCCGCCGCCCAAAACGATAGCAAGAACGATGCAACTGACCAGCCGAAAAATTCAGAGGACCAAGGCGATGATCCTGGGTGAGCCCCTCGTGCAGATTTCGACGATGGTCGATTCTTTGGAACCCCCTCAAACCCTGTACGAAGGAATCACCCCTCTCCTCGCCCGATATAACGACAAGAGGCATTACTGTGACATTACAGATCTACCCAACTTGAAGTCCTTATTGACATCGGCTAAAGAAGTGAGGTTGTTACGCTTGGGGGGGGAAGCAAGTTCTCTGGAATCCCCTGGGCGTCTCGAAGCCGCAACAGACGAACTGGGGATAAAGATCGCAACTAAGAACGTGCCATGGCAGGATATTTGCGACGGGGTTACCCCGGAAGGACACGTGGCAATCCGGAAAGAAGATGCCCAGATGATGGCCACGGTGTTCTCCTGGCGATCGGACCATTCGTTCATCTCGGTGCCTCCACCCGATGTGGCAAAACAGGCGCGCATGAAATAGATTGACATTCGGATCAGGGACCAACTATTCGAACTACACGTTCCACAGTACGTACCGGATGAAATCCACCAGGTGATTGCGGGTATTCTAACAGAATATCAAGGAGCGATTAGTGTGACCGACACTGACATCGGCTTATCGTTAGTAATCCAACATCAAATTCCGACAGGAAATCACTCCCTGATTCATTGCAAACGTTACCGGTATTCGTTGATTGAACGCAAAAAGGCTCTCGAACGAATTCGGGAGTTCGAAGCCAGCGGCTGGATTGAACCCGCTACCGGACCTTGGTCATTTCCCGTAGTATTAGTACCAAAGAAAAACGGAGTGATTCGCATTTGCATTGATTATCACAAGCTGAATGAGATCACGATCAAAGATGTGTATCCCCTCCCCCGGATTGATGATTTGTTCGATGCGATTGGATGTGCCAATTATTTCAGCAAGTTTGGTATTTGGCATGGTTTTCATCATGGTTAAAGAGGAAGATCGACCGAAAACGGCCTTTGTGTTGTTTGAGGGCACGTGGCAGTGGGTTCGGTGTCCGATGGGGATTTGCAATGCGCCGACTACATTTCAGCGAGCGATGAACATGATGTTCCATAATTTCGTCAACAAGACACGGCTGACACAAGGGATGATTAACTTCTGCGTGATCGTGTACATGGACGATATCCTGGTCTATTCGGAAACCTACCACGGACACGCGCAACAATATCGAATGGACGTTGGGCGCATTGAGAGACGCTGGGTTCAAGATTGCGCTCGAGAAGAGCGAATTTCTTCTCTCGGAAATTTCGTTCTTGGGCTACGTCGTGACACGTGGAGAACTACGGCCGGACTCAAGAAAGGTTGCGGCGGTGAAAGAAACCCCGGTTCCCACGTCGCTGATGCAAGTTTGAGCTTTTTTGAGGTTAGCGTCGTACTACCGGCGCTTCATCAAGGGCTTTGCCGCGATTGCAAGACCATTAACGAATCTGTTACGGAAGGACCAGCCTCTCAGCTGGGACGCGGAGTGCCAGCAGGCCTTCGCGACCCTCAAAGACCCTTTGGCAGCGGCTCCTATTTTGATCCGACCGGACCCCTCCAAGCAGTTTATCCTCATTACAGACTGGCAACCGGAAGCCATTTCCGCTATTTTAGCGCAGAAGGGGAGCGATGGTCGTGAACACGTCATCGAGTACGCGTCTCGCACAGTGTCAGACGAACGCCGGAATGACTCAACACCTCAAGGCGAGTGTTATGCGGCAGTTTGGGGAATCCAACACTTCCATCCGTATCTCTACGGACAGAAGTTTTGCCTCGTGACGGATCACGAGCCTCTGCTAGCTTTGAAGAAGCTCACCAACTACACGGGCATGATTGGTCGTTGGGCGGTGCGACTGCAAGAATACGACTTCGATATCGTCCATTGAAAGACGGAGCGACACGGCAACGCGGACGGACTAACACGTCTGCATCGATCTGCCAAAGTACCAAAGGGCGAGGAAATTACACCATGGAAAGAGCCGGACCTGCCCAGCGAGCCTAAGCACGGACAAGTGGCAGTTCTCCCACGTGGCAAGAAGCAAAACGGTGGCGATGGGTGACGGAGGTAACCCCACTACCCCTCTCTCTCCCTTTTCCTCCTCGTCTCTCCTCTCCCTGCCTGACAAATTTTGCTATTTTTGCGAAGCTATCTTCCGCGTATACTCGGTCTCCATGCGTCCTAACGGGAAGGGTATGTTGATTGGATAGATTGTCGACAGTGTGTCGCACGAGCCCACGGCTCGTGCATCCAATACAGAAACGATAGTAAACCATGGTTGTGCCCCTTGTGCCGGACCGACAAGATTCCGACCGAGGCCCGCTTTTTGGATGCCACGTCAGAAGGGTTGAAAAAGACCCGGAAGTTTAGAAGGGCCGAAGTATGGACTGATATTGCCTTGATTGCCACCTTGGTTGGCAACCCCCTCCAAGACTTCACCAAGGAAAATCGGAGGAGGGCCAACGAGAGGGCTCGAGATTACAGATGGATAGAGGGCAGATTAGAAAAACGGAAAACAAACGGCAGTGGGATTTGGATGGTTGTGCCACATCCGTTCATGCGGTATGACTTGGTTAAGACGGCGCACGAGGAAACTGCGGCTCATTTTGCCGTACGAATCACGGAGTCCGCTATCGACAAAAATGAGTGGTACTGGTCCAATATCCGCGACGATGTGAAATACATCGTCGCCATCTGTCAAGTCTGCGCCGCTGATAAAGCGTCGATTCAGCCCCCAAGGTCGATAGTACCCACGGTAGTTGAACGACCGTTTCAAAGAGTGAGCATGGACACTACCGACATGGTGGTACCTCCTGGCCCTAATAGCTGCGAATATTCAGTTCTATTGGTATTTGTAGACCATTTCTCAAAATGGATCGAGGCGTACCCTTGTCGCACACGGCAAGCCACGGAAATCGCACAATACGTCGATCGTTTCCTCGGGATGCATCAGGATACGGAAGAGATCCTGATTGACAACGGGGTTGAATTCAGGGGAGAAGTGCTAAGGAATCTGGTCCTACATGGAGTCGCCATACGGAACACTGCACCCCATATGTCACAATCCAATGGGCTGGTCGAGAACGCTAACCGGGTGATAAAGACAACATTGCGACGAAATATCGTGGCACGGGATCCAAGTCCCTGGCCCGATATCGTCGATCACATCCCGGCAGTCCACCGCGGAACGCCCCACGAATCGACGGGGTTAAGCCCCTTCCAATTAAGGACCAATAGCGTCGCTTGCATTTCGATACCAAACCTCCCAGATGAGTCTACATTGAACCGACGGCCCACCAAGGCCACGGTTCGGGACAAGGCCAAACGGGACCTAGAGCTAATGGAACGGTCACTGCCCAGGCTAGCCCGAAAACAACAAAAAATGACCGAACTAGCCCAAGGCCGACAGGTCCGAAGCTACGAGGCCCGAAATAGGAATGTGGGTCCGCGGCCCCAGTACAAATTGGGGGACGTTGTGCAGGTGAGGAAATGTGCTCGCCACTGAGTCGCCAGGGTAAGCTAACGCCACGATTCTTCGGGTGATATCGGGTGATCGAGCTCGGGCCTCACGGCGTGGACACCGTGCGTCTTGCCCCCGAGGTCTCTGGCAGTCGATCGGCCCGTCTGATCACACGCCATGTGTCCTATCTTCGCCTCCTCCCCTCTACCCCATCTCCTTCTTCATCGGTCTCTCCCTCTGAGGAAGCCGCTGACGACGACTCTGCCTCCCCGACATCTCCCTCTTCTTCTTGCTCCCTCTCTGCCTCCCCATCACCTTCGCCATTGCCATGAGTTTTCTGGAGGAAAGAGCCCTCAGCGAAGTGTCGCTTGCGCCCCGTGATTGATTGGCAATCCGGCAAGTCCATCATCCCCACCTCAGTCCAGATCTTCGACGGCTTGCACACTTCTTCTGCACGGAAGGCGTGTATGCAGCGGTGGTGTTCAGAATCGAAGGCCGGCCTGACGCGGTGGTATTGGCCGAGGCGGTAGCAGTTCATCAGCGAGCGGTGCCAGGTGTCAGCCGCATATCAGTCATCATCAACTTCAGCGGCGATCTCTCCACGCTCCTTCCCTTACGACATTCGGCGGTGAAGACATCGCTGTGCACGTGGGCAAACGATCTGGTCGCCGAGTGGACTCGGCTGCTGGCTCGTCCCGGGGATACAATCGCGACGTCACGAGCAATCGAGAACGACGGCCTTCGGATGTATCAGCGAGATCCGTCGGCGGAACTCCCTGTCCTCGTTCCCTTTCCACATCCTCAATGAGTCTCTCTCTGATCTCCATTTTTTATCTCCCGTCCACCTTCCCTACCTTCTGGCAGTCCGATATCCATCCTCGCCTTTCCTACTGTCTAAAGCCTCTTGTTGTCCCCCTTCTTCATCCTCCCCATTGGATCCTGTGGCGCAAGGAGCTCATCGAGCTTTCTGTGTGTTTGGTTGAGGTACGGCTGATGTGGACCGAGGACGGAGCGCACCCGCCTCACGTAGAGCGTCTGGAATTGCTGCTTATCCAGGCCTGGCGCACCAACGTGGAAGGAGAGCTTCTCGCGTTTTTATTTGGAACAGTGCGGCCCGGTCATCAGGAGCTTATTACGCAAGAGCTCACAATCCCTGTAGCGCAGCTGGCGGATGATCTCCCTCTCGACATCATGGCGCAAGACGACGAGCATCCGGTTCCCAACGTACTCTCTCGCACATTGACACCTTACCTTCAGTGATCGGCTTGCGTGGAAGGAGTCGCAGAATGCATCCCGCCGTCGCAGCAACAGTATTTGGATCCCCGGACGGCTCGCGATCCTACCTTCTTCAGGCACCCTACGGCGGAGCAGTTTGCTGCTATTCGAGAAGAGGAGGAGGAGGAAGAGAGCAGCGAGAGTGACGAAGGAGAAGACGCGCAGGAAGAAAGAGGGGATAGCGACGAAGTGCTCGGTAAAGAGGACGTAACCCCCGAACAAGGGAGCTATAGCGAGGGGGAACAGAGTGAAGAAGAAGAAGACGAGGAAGAAGAAGAGGAGCATGAAGACGAGTCTGCTGGATCGGAGTGGGAAGCCGTGCCGGAAGAAGCACTGCGTACGGGCACAGAGGCTGAAGATCCCGAGGCGGCCCGCAAAAGAGAAGAGATCGCGGCCGGGAAGGAGTTAGAACTCGCAAGCGCAGCGAGTCTGCAGATCCACGACGACCCGAACGGAGATCTGGAACCGCCCTGACCTGAAGATGGCGACCTCGCGGCCGCGACTCTGACCCCATCAGCGCGGCGACGGAGCCGATCCCCCTCCTCCCCAAACCGTCCCCCAGTTCGCCGACGTACCGATACGGGCGATCGGCCTTCGTCCCCGATCACTCTCTCGCCGTCCCCCTGACTACCTCGCCCTCCGCGATCTCACTACCCCCGTCACGTTCCCCTCCACCCCGTTCCCCCGCAACACCTTCCGTCACTTCTACGCCGCCCGCCTCGTTGTAGTAGTGCATCCCCACCCCTCCATTCGATGCGCCGTCCCGACTTTCTGCCTCCATGTCTTGCTCCTTAGTGCCGCGTGGCGAGGCCACAATATGATCGAGGTTTATTGTGTGATAACGGGGACCGTCCCCGCCTGCGAAGACCGTGATCGCTTCCGCGCGGCACTTTTTCGAACCCTCACTACCCTCTATCCCGACTATCTCGCGTCCCTCCCTCACACTGGCAACCGATTCCCCCGTTTTAATCGCATTGTTCCTTATCAGGATCTCCTGGAGACTGTAGCTGGAATGGAAAGCCTCCTGCCCCTGCTACCCATAAACCCTCCACTCCGCCATGCCGCCATGCCGCCATGTACCGACTTCCCTTCCCCCTCCCGGTCAATTACTGATGCAGCGGTAATAGACGCGTGTCGCGGCGACGACACGAGAAAGATCCCGTCCTTGGATCGTCGAGAGCCCAGCCTGAGGAACTAATAGAAGAGCAATATTGCCACGTTGGATGACGTCCACACGCAATTGAACGGTAAGTGGCATAGAGAGAAGTGCTCTGCGTGTCGATCGATTAGAGAAATCGACACGTGTCAACAAGCAAGCAGGAGCTTGCTAATACTGGAACCAGCTGGGCGTCACATATGTGACGAACCACTTTCGGTAACGCACGATTTTCTGCGTGGTCGCAACGAGGGGTCCTAAGCTGGGAAGGTTGGGCCAATTACGGGAGATCGGGATCGGTGGAAAATTGCATCAGTACCCTTGCTTTTTCATCTTTTTCGTCGCTTCTTTTCGTATGACTGGGTTCGGAGCTGGGTGTGTCCTGGGATGGCCGGTTGATTGATTGGTCGGATGGATGGATAGCGCATCCCCACGCGCGCGATTAATGAATGTTGACGTCGTTTCCTTCGTTTCGGTTTCGACCTTTTTGGCGCGGACATCGCGCGGGAATTTGCTTCGTTCTTTTTGAATTTTCTTTTGAGTCTTTTTCGAATTTTGTCGAGCCCTGATAACTCTCGGAATTTCGGACTTTCCCCCTGAAGTTCGTGCTTTTTGCTTTTTCGCATTAGATAGGAATTTAGGAATTCGATAATTAGGATTTCCTTGCCGCGCGGCGCCTTTTGTCTACGCGCTTCTTCATGCGGCTGCAACGGTACTCTGATTAGCGGACGCCCTTAATTGTGTGTGTAACTATAATTTTGGGCGGGCACCATTGTAACCGTATCTTTCTTCTTGCACTTCGTCTCTCCTGCCCTCCCTCTCTTTTCTTTTGYTGTGATTTTTGTAAGCCGCGGGTTGCATGCTCGGATCGATGCGTGGACAAGGGCTACGTCCCGCACGCCGCGGCCTGATCATGCAGAACGCAAGCGCTCCCTCTCTAATCCCCGTTCTAAGTCCTGGTAATTCCGTGTTCTTCGCGCATACATGCACACTATAAATTCTGGTTGCGCGATTAGTCAGCTCTCTTAACCCGTTGTTGGAAGCTCGGGGTTTCACGATCAGGAAGGGTCGGCACACGAGCGAAGTAAGAGGTGAGTAGAGTAGGAGTTGGGCGACCCGACGGGCTGGTGCCGAACGCGCGGGATAGACGTGGGCCACGACAGACTGTGGGCACGGGCGAATCTTACGGGTGCAGGAGGACTAAGCGGGGTGACAAGTTCGTGGGTTGGTGTGTGACGACGGACTGTCTGCATCGGAGAAGAGAGAGAGAGAGGAGGAGAGAGTTGAGGTCGATGGACGCGGATTTGCTGTTTCTTTGTCTCTTCCCCCTCTTCATTTGTGTACATGATACATTTTGATTGCGGCTCCGGGCGGTTACCCGTTCTTGTTTTCGTCTCGGCTTTCTGGAATCTGGACTTGGGTTTTTGCTCACACTTGTCTTTGCGATTTCCGTCTTGATTGCATTATGTGTATGATTACTGAATGTATGGATGTATGGATGTGATGCCTGCTTGTCTATCTTTTTGCTGAGAATCCTTGCCCTTGCTTTTGATGTGTCGAATCTTCGCCTGCACCTGATACAACTGTAGAGGGGATAAGAACTTGGCCCCGATAGCGATTTTGCTCTCGTTGTTACTTGGGCTGTGGTGTGGTTGCATCTCGCATAACCGAACCTACGGAGCCATTAGACAATCCGATGTCGGGCCCCGC
>BFEA01000064.1:2357332-2378282 GCA_003427395.1 Chara braunii
TACGACCGGGCCTTCCCTTGGCCGACCAGCCTGAGGCTGCGGCGCGTATACGGGAAGGCCCGCGGCCGAACACTGAGCGAGGTACTGGTGGTTTAGGAGTGCAAAGGGATACTGCGGTCAAGGGGTCAAGGGTACAAGGGTTTAAGGGTTTAGGGTTTAGGGTTTAAACCACCAGTACTTCCTAGAGTCGTGCCCGTTAATGCGCCACTATTTTAGGAAATGTACGGCTACTACAGGAGCGCCCAAATTCATCTGACTAGAAACGTTTCTACTCTTTTTTTTCCCGCGGCCGATAGCTGGGCCAAGTACTGGTGGTTTAAAGGAACGAGAATTCAGAGCCTAGGAGACAACTGAGCACAGCTGAATGCAGCCATAAGCTATACCGCACCACATACCAAGGGGCACACACCAGGATCTGTGCAACCGCATCAGGGAGCCTGTCTGTAGGCTGAAGAGGCGCGCCCTTCACATTTTACCAATGTATCGTTGCACAATAACTGCAATTTCTGTAAAGGGGACGCTGGGACCGCTTCCCGGCAGGTGCAGCTCACCACCAATAGATGGAGCCTCCCCATGACCAGCTTGATGTGTCTGCTCCTACCAGCACAGTGGGGCTGTTACAAACAAACAAACCAACAAAAAAAACAAAAAAAACAAAAAAAAAAGAGAGAAAGAAGCTCAAAGAACGTGCAGTACTCGATCGAGGTGCTCCACCCTTTCAGGGTTTGTACAGACCTGCCTGTGCCTCGTGAAATCAATTCATGATAAAAATACGTTCACAGGCCCACAGAGGACCGCAGAAGGGTCTCAAGCACCCAAGAACACAAACCCGATTATTGGATGAAAGAGTTGAGGAAAATGTCGATAAATAGCGTCCTGCCAGACTTGAATGGTCTACATTTTTGTATGTATATGTTTTGAATTTTGTGAAAAAATGATATTTACTATCATAATTAAATGGTTGAACACTAACTTATCAGTCATTAGCTACTTCCATTTTCTTATAGTGATATCAGGGGAATATGCAAGAGGTGGTTGTACATTCATTGGTTTTGTTTTTGTAGATTTCTTAGATTTTGTGTGATGACTTTGTCGTTGGTGGTATAGATGCATAGGAAATTAAATAATAGTAGCATATTTTCAATAGTATATTGTTTCATAAATTTTATCACAAGCCACTGGAACCTTACTTATTGGTTATGACTCGTTCAGAAAACAAGAAATGTCCGTTTTGACAAAATCTCTGTTTTAGGAACTTAGGGTGTGACCGGCACCAGGTACTAGTGGTTAAAAAAAAAAAAAAAAAAAAAAAAAGGCTGGAAAGAAGATCAACTTCATCTTCACTCCACTTGCAAAATGCACACTCAAATTTCGACCCAACGGATGTCTACATTCATTCCAGCTGCAGAGTCTAAGTCGGTGAATGAATGTAGACAACCCTTGGCTCCAGCCTGCCCTTCAACGAAATCATGAAGCCATGTCTTGTATTTGAGGGAACACCTTACTACCGTCTTCCCCTGAATAGATCGTATGATCATTATGGCTGTATCTGGGCGGAATATTTCCCCAAATACAGCTGTATCTGGACTGAACATTTCCCCAAATACCCGCCTTGAGAGTCAGAGACGGCTAAGGAATGTAGACAAGTACATCTGTTGGCTACAGCCTGGCCCTTCAACAGAATGATGAAGCCATGTCTGTTATTTGAGGGAACCACATGTTATTTCCTTCTTCCCCAAAATACTTGTATCTCTACTGAAAGCTGGCCCAAAAAAATGCAGATGTTTTGCCCTGTACCTGGACTGAAAGTTGGCCCAAAATACAGCTATCTTAACCTGTATGTGGACTGAAGTTGCCCCAAAATAAGTCCCATTCCTGCAAACACGTTACCAGCCAGCATTTCTATCCTTCAGAACTTAGTGCCTGATCACACTGCATGGTACACATGGTCACACTGCACACAACTTCAGAACTTAGGGCGTGATCACACTGCATGGTACACGTGATCACACTGCATGGTACACGTGATCACACTGCATGGTACACGTGGTCACACTGCACACAACTTCAGAATCGGGCGTGATCACACTGCATGGTACACGTGATCACACTGCATGGGACACGTGATCACACTGCATGGCACACGTGATCACACTGCATGGCACACGTGATCACACTGCATGGTGCACGTGGTCAGACTGCATGGTACACGGGGTTATACTACACTGAACTTAGGCGTGGTGAAACTGCGAAGGCATTAGGTGTGGTCACACTGCATAGAACCTAGGCGTGGTCACATTGCCAAGAACGTCTGTCTATAGCATGGCTTCCAGCTGATGGAAAGAGCATGAAACTGTCTGACTCTCAAGGCACCTTGGGACCATCCATGTTTTTTCATGTCATGTATGTTCGAACCATGTCTCGATTTGGGCCATGTGCGAAAAACTGTGATTGGTCTACTTTTCTGCACTCTGCGTGGAACACGTCCAGATTCAGACACTTCTTGCAATACTCTTTGCCAGCGGGATCTGGCCCTAACTCTCAAGACACCTTGGGACCATCCATGTTTTTTCATGTCTTGTATGCTCGGACCATTTCTCGATTTATTCGAGTTATCCTTGAATGCGCAGGGGCCATGCTAATCTATCTTCTCTGTATCGTTCCAATTTCCCCCCCCAGAAGGTGTGAACCCGGCCGCAGTCGAGGCCAGGTTCATGCTTTCCTAGCATGAACCTGGCCTCGACTGCCGTCGGGTTCACACCTTCTGTATCATTCCAATTTTTTTCAATTTCAATGGATGTCGCGAAGGGCATCCATGTTAAATCACAGAGTCCATAACTTCTTCCCGCACCCTGAATACATTTTTTGTCCCCAGAAGGTGTGAACCTGGCCGCAGCCGAGGCCAGGTTCATGCTTTCCTAGCATGTGAACATAGCACTGGTGGGGCCTTGCCCTGAGGCACCGGCCTCATCGTTTCTCTCTCCTACGAGTTTGATCCCACTGGCACAGAGGATTGGAATAAGTGTCTGAATCTGGACGTGTTCCACTCAGAGATGCAGAAAAGCAGACCACTCACAATCTTTTGCACCTCTCCACAAACACGTCCAGATTCAGACACTTATTCTTTTTTTTTTCTTTTCTTTTTTTTTTTCTATATTCTTCTCTCAACTTCTGTTTCTTTTACCTTCCACTACCTACTCCTAAGACTATCTAGAGGGGACCCCTGCAAGCATAGTTTCCTCTCTCTGTGAAGGGGAGATTTCATGTTGCCCCTTGCCCCTAATGGTTAGGGTATAGGGTTGGGGCCGCCAGTGGGGGTCTGGCTAACACAAAGACCGAGACCTGCCAGTAGCTGTGCCTCCCTTTCTCATCGTCCCCCACCCTTCATCGAGTAGCAGCAGAGGCGGCCTGCGGCGCACTTAGTGCCAACGGACTGTGATAGTCCTCTGGATACCCCTGATCGGTATTAGCGGGGTCTATGACCAACACGGGTGTGAGTGTGAGCGCGAGTGGGTTGTGTGTGGTGTGTGGGAGAGTGTTGGCCATAGCCTCTGCTGCTACTCGATTCAGACACTTGTTCCAATCTTCTTCTTTTTTTATTTTTTTTATTTTTAATTTGGACCATTTCTCGATTTACGCGTGTCATCCTTGAAAGCGCAGGGGCCATGCTAATCTTCTCTGTATCGTTCCAATTTTAACGGATGTCCCGAAGGACTCCTGATCCCTGCAACAGAGGAGTTCCCGATTTCTTTGAAGAGTCTGAAACAGTCAGCTTGGAGAAAGTGACGAGGTCACTGTTCCTGGCCAGAGAAGCGACTAGATTCATGAATTATTAGATCCCACAAAACCGACAACTCCTGTGGAGGCAATCAGTTCCCTCCTCCGCTTTGGAGATTCACGACAACTTGAATGGCAGCAGGCATGCCTCCTCCTCCTCCTCCTCCTCCTCCTCCTCCTGCTGGTCTCTCCTCCTCTTCCTTGTCCTCCTCTCTCTTCCTTCGTTCCAGGATTGGGTGCTTTCTTGAACTCTGCACCTCTCCACAAACACGTCCAGATTCAGACACTTATTCCAATCTTCTTTGCCAGTGGAAACAGGTAGTGTTGACCTCCTCTCTGTGCTTTCTTCCTGCTTCCGTCGAATACAAGGTGAGGTCATGATATATAGCTGTATTGAGACTGAAAGATACTCCAGATACATTCAGCTATAATGACCGTCTGTTGTATTCGGGGGAAGAAGATAGCTCCTTCTCGAGGGTCTACCAGCAGACAGACAGTTCCCTCCTCCGCTCTGGAGGATTCATGACAATGGCAGCAGGCATGCCTCCTCTTCCTCCTCCTCCTCCTCCTCCCCCCTCTCCTCGTCTCTCCTCCTCCGTCGTTCCACGACTGGCTGCAGGGGGAAACCGTTGCTGTTGATGTCATCCAGGCTTGAATTACCCTTCCTCTCTCCGCTTTCTAGCTCCTTCTCGACAATGGCCGCAGACAGACAGTCCGTTTCTCCGCTCTGGAGTGTACGACAATGGCAGCAGGCATGCCTCCTTCAACCCAACTCTGAAGCTCATGGATATGGTGGGCACGCCTCCTCCTCCTCCTCCTCCTCCTCCTCCTCCTCCTCNTCTTCCTCCTCCTCCTCCTCCTCCTCCTCCTCCTCTTCCTCCTCCTCATCCTCATCCTCCTCTTCCCCCTTCTTCGAGCCATGATTGGCTGCATAGCTATGGCGGGCATGGCTCCTCCTCCTCCTCCTCCTCCTCCTCCTCCTCCTTCTCCTCACCCTCCTCCTTCTCCTCCTCCCCCTCCTCCTCCTCCTCCTCCTCCTCCTTCGAGCCATGATTGGCTGCAACTCAAATTTGAAGTTCATAGCTACGGCGGGCATGTCTCCTCCTCCTCCTCCTCCTCCTCCTCCTCCCCTTTTGAACCAGGATTAGCTGAAACGCAACTGCCAGTTGTTTTCATCACCAAGGCTTGAATCGTCCTCTCTTTCCTCTGTATCTCCTTCTCCTGCATACGGCATTTGTGTCTAAGTTCGCTGTATGCTGCAGCCAGCTTGGCATCGGCAGCAACTCGCGTCTGCTCTCTGACCTGACACGTCGAGCACATCATCTGCGTTCCTCCTCCTCCTCCTCCTCCTCCTCCTGCTGCTGCTGTTGCTGCTGCTGCTGCTGCAGCAGCGGCATTGGCTTTCTTCTCAATCTCCGCCCTCAGCAGGGCAATCAAACGATCATCATTCTCCGTCTTGTTAAGAAGAACCAACGTCTTCTCCTTGAGCTTCCGCACCTCCGCCTCCAGCACCGCCTTGCGTGCAAGCGCACCCTCGTGTTTCTGCCTGACCGTGCTCAGCTCGGCGCGCATTACCGCCGCTTCCGTCACTACGGCATCGAAGTTCTTTCTCCTCGACTTGTCCATCGCCTCCAGATGAGACCTATGCAGTTCATCAAACGAAGTCGGGATCCCAGTCGGAGGCGGAGGAGGCATTGCCGTCAGCCCTCGATCCTCATCGCCCAAGCTGGACTGACACTGACCGTTGTTGCTGCAATCTTCCAGAAGAAAAGAGGAGGAGAGGGAGGAGGAGGAGGAGGAGGAGGAGGAGGAGGTGAATGGGCTGCTGCTCCCCATCGTGATGCCCGTCGAACCGGGCGGCGGGGAAGGGAAGAGAGTTCTGGCCTCTTTGAGCTTGAGCTTGAGCTCTCTGAGCTTGTCTTTCAACAAGCTGATCTGCTGCGCCCGCCCCCTCCAAGGGGGGTCTGCGCCCTCATCAAGCACCTTTACTAGGGGGGTATCATCACCCACCTCCTTCTGGAGGGCTCTCTGCAGTCTCCCCACCTCCACCCGGGCTTGCAGCAGCCCCGCCTGAGCCTCAGCTAATCGACTCTCAGACTGAGAGAACTTCTCCCTCCACTCCGCGGCGGCTTTATGCAGACCTTCCTGTTGTTCCACAGTCATAATCACGCTCCTTCTTCCTCCTCCCCCTCCTCCTCCTCCTCCTCCTTCTCCTTCTTGTGCCACTGCAGTAATCAATCCAGCCACGTTCTCCTTCTCATCGGCCAGCTGGCGCTGCAATGCCTGCACTTGGGCCTTGAGCTTGTCCGCCCGCGTCCGCTCCCTCTCGAACGAGAGGTTCAGTGTCCGATTCTTCTTGGACAGCTCGACAATCTTGGCATCTCGCACGTCTACTGTCTCTGAATCGCTGCGCGCCAATGCTTCGACAAGAGGCCTCAGTGTGGACAGCTCCCGCTCTCTTTCCTCGGCCATGGCCCGGAGAAGCCCGCATTCCTTCCTGAGGGCCCATAACTCCTCCTCTTGCGCACTTGCATGGCCTCCTGGGCGGGGATTGGGATCGGGATCGGGATTGGGATTGAGATTGAGATTGGGATTGGGATTGGCATTGGGATTGGGATTGGGCTTCTCCGGACGCGGGATGTTAGCTCCTGCTAGGTTTCTGAAGATGGCGCCGCTCTCTCTTCTCTTTCCCTGTGTGATCATTCCTCCTCCTCCTCCTCCTCCTCCTCCCCCTCCTCCTCCTCCTGCTGCTGCTGCTGCTGCTGCTCCCTTCTCACGCTGAAGGGCGGCACTTACACCTCCATCGTCCAGGTGGCAACCCCTGACACGTGCGCCTTCCTTTAAACCCATTTTTTTTCAAAAACCACTGTACATCCCACCACGAAGTGTTGAAATATGAATCAGACTCTCGGTCGAATCCAGATACAATCAGATGATGACCAGAATACAATCATCATTCTGAATTACCTTGGCCCGGTCAGCGCCATGATGATGATATCGTAAGGCCGTCGCTCCTGTTTTTAAAAAAAAAAAAAAAAAAAAAAAAAAAAAGGACACGTCAGATAACGACGTACGCGTCAGGTTAAGTACTGCCACCAGGCACGTGTTTCAAGCCGCTCACCAATCATCTAATTACTTATTAAAAAAAAAAAAAAAAGTATTCATTCATCCCATCCGTAGAATCTCTGCGGGAAAGGGAAAAAAAAAAAAAAAAAAAAGAATCTCTGCGGCGCGCTCTATCCAGGAAATTGGCTCTATTCAGGACACACTGGCGACCGTTTCTCTGCGAACTTGCTTGATCGGGATCTGTGTTGATCGACTGCAGACCCCGATTTATCCCGATATATCTCCTCTTGCCGATACCAGACTGCGGATCCCGACTGCAGATCCCGATGTCCTCCGTCCTCCTTTCCCCCGGGTGCAATCCATAAAACGCTGCTCACCATGAGCTAGGATCCTTTCCTTTTTAGGAAAGTGGCGCAATGACCACACACCCGACCCCTTCAGAAACCCTTGGCTGCCCTCTACCTTAACCCGATCACGTCGCGATCCCGATTGCTATCTCCGGTTCTCCGCCGACCACATATCCCGAATCCTCCTCCCCCCTCCTCCCCCCCCCCTCCGCGTCATCGCCCCGTCATCCATCTTGATGTATTAGCCATCATCACCCGCAGACTACCCGTCTTCACCCGAATAGAACGTACGGTCGCCATCACTGTATCTAGACTGAAAGTTGCCCCTGATACAGCTATGATGACCCTACGTTCTATTCGGTGGAAGACGGTATGCTACACGAACACCCAAACGACAGCGCATTGCAAACTGGTTCAGAGTCGAAGCCCATTCAGTAGCTCACGCTCTAATGTGGTCTTTAATTAACATTCGTAGGACAAGTCAACCAATCACTTCATCAATCAATCAATCAAATCAATCAATCAATCAATCATCAATCAATCAATCAATTGATTGATCAATCAATCAATCAATCAGACGATCTATCAATCAATCAATCAATCAACGATCTATCAATCAATCAATCAATCAATCAAATCAATCAATCAATCAATAATCAATCAATCAATCAATCAATCAATCAATCAATCAATCAATCAATCAGACGATCTACCAATCAGACGAAGTGTATTTATCTGCGATATAAGTGGTTAATGCAGAAAACAAATGATAAAAAATCCACAATAACCACAAACTAATCGATTACCTGAACCGGCTGATCAATACTTCTTACAAAAAAAAAAAAAAAAAAAAAACAGAAGATGGCCGATCAATCAGCCAACGAAAACAAATAGGAATGAATTGGACAAAAAATTCAAACAAGCAAACTATCCATAGACTCTTTTTTTTTTTTTTTTTTTTTTTTTTTAAGACTATCTCTTCAACCCCTCGAAGCACATAATATAATAAAGAAAGAAATCCCCCCAATCAAAAATTCGATGAACGAGAGGCTACAAAGCTCTCATTTAATTTATTTCTTTAATATTTAACTTTAAATAATAATAAAAATCATCATATTAATGAAACTCCACATAAAAAAAAAAAAAAAGGGGGGGGGGGGGGGGGAAACTCCACATAACAGTAAATCAATATGCCCAGCCCAACAATCAACTATTCTCGATCTGCCACTACACCGCCTTCAGCCGAGTAGACCGCCCGGTCCATTATCGCTGTATCAAGACTGAAACTCAGCCCAAATACATATCTAATATATATAATATTCGGGTGAAAACGTTTAGATTAATACCTCAAGAAAACTCAACCAGTCGAAATCAATATTGCAAAGTCCACATCATCTCGACGGTCAAGGTTCAAAGGCGACTTTTTTTTTTTCTTTTAAGGCTCAGAAATTCAGAAAAAAACCCTTTCTTTTTTTTTACCCTCACCCTCTGAACCCGCCACGGCTTATAGGTACCAATAAGAGGCTTTCCCAAAAACACAAAAAAACAAAACAAAAAAAAGAGGCCACCGAATTTTAGTACGTGGCCAGTCAGTCGAGTAGTGGGTAGATTACCGTCTTCCCTCGAATAGAACGTACGGTCATTATAGTCCCCCGATTCGCTCCCCGTCTTCCCCAGACTATAAGGGCCAGATCCCACTACATGTAGCCCCGATTATTCAGTTCTGACCGTTGATCTTCGTAATCGAGGGTGAAAAATGAATAATCCAGGGCAGTGGGATCTGTACCTAATTAATTCCCGTCTTCCCCCGATTGGGTCCCCGAATAGTCTGGGGAAGACGGTCCAAAAATTATACCCTCTATTCTTCTACCCCGAATAGTCTGAGGGATTACGGTCTTAACCCCAGACTATAATGACCGTTTGGGGAATGGGGAAGACGGCTATCTTTCCCGGGCTATTCGGGGTAGACGAAACGAGGGTAGATTTTTTTTTTTACCGTCTTCCCCAGACTATTCGGGGATTACCTTAGTCTGGGGGTACATTTCGGGGTATAGAGGGTAGATTTTCCCCTCAGACTATTCGGGGTAGTTTACCTTACGGGGATTACCGTCTACCCCGAGTGGAAGTGTTCTACGACTCTGTGCAAGTGTTCTCCGAATAGAACGTACCGTCATTTCGGGGTAGATTACCGTACGATGTAGATTACTGTACGAGGTAGATTACCGTACGGGCATTACCGTCTACCGTACTACGGAGTAAGTGTTCTGCGGATAGAATGTACCCTCTACTCTACCCCGAATAGTCTGAGGGATTACCGTCTCGCCCCAGACTATAATGACCGTATTCCCCGAATAGTCAGCCGGGTATTGGGTAGATTACCTTCCTCCGCCGAATAGAACGTGCGGTCATTTTTAGTCTGCGGAACGTATTTGGTCCCCTTTTAGTCCAGATGCAACAGAAATGACCGTGCGTTCTATTCCGGGGGGAAGAAGGTCGTGTTAGGCTGCAGACCTTGAGCTGCAGATCTTGTTCCGTAGCCTTTCGGACCTACATGTAGGGAAAAAAGGATCTGCAGGTCCAAAAGGCTTTGCCTGTAGACTACATGCTTCCAGACATCTTCGGGGAGTAATGGTGAGGTTCCTTGGCCTCTATTATGTGTTATGAAATGGAAATTTGAATTTTCAGGAAGAGGGGGGGGGGGGCAGGGCAGGAGGGAGCAAAAAACCTCTGAGCTCCTAAAACCCTAGAACCCAAAAAAGCCCCAGATCGCTTCTTCCTGGGAAGACCATATCATTTGGCCACATTATATCGACGATCAAGGCTCAGAGCCCCCCTTTAACCTCTAAGCTCCTAAAACCCTAGAACCCCAAAACCCTAAAACAAAGCCCCAGATTGCTTCTTCCTGGGAAGACCATATCGTTTGACCACATTATATCGACGGTCAAGGCTCAGAGCCCCCCTTTTTTTTCTTTTTGAAAGACTCAGCATCTCAATCGGTCCCTAAAACCTAAAACACTCAGCCTTTGAACCCCTAAGCCCCTAAACCCTAAAACCCTAAGCTGGAGCATGCTTCCAAATATCTTCCATGTGTAAAGTTGAGGTTCCCTGACCTCTATTCTCTATTTGAGTTTTGTGGGGGGGAGGGCGGGAAAGACAACCCTCTAAGCTCCTAAAACCCTAGAACCCTAACACCTAAAAAAAAGCCCCTAGATCGCTTATTTCTGGGAAGACCACATCGTTTGACCACATCATCTCGACGGTTAAACCACCAGTCCCCCCGCCAGCCTATACCCCTGGGCCCTGTGAGTTAGGGGCGGTATTTTCGGCAGGTCGACGTCCTTTCCAGCCGAGCTCCCAAAGTCCCACGCATCGCAACGTCGGCCCCAGGCGGGAGAGGCTGGACAATGGCGGATTGTAGAAACGACCTTCGAAACGCTCGGGCCGGTCCAGTGTGTGGCTGGCCGACAGCCTCTTTCAAACTTGATTGTTAGATATAGCGGCAGTTCTCAATGATACCTCTTTAAAGAGAGTATCATTAGCTAACTCTAACTTTGATCATCAGTAAGGTCGGCCTACATGATGACAACTTCTCCCTCCATTTATTGTATTTTACCTATCGCTCCAACACTTGATGAACATCTAAGCAACTAAGTTATTAAAAGACGCCTCTAAGAGACAAACTAACAAAACACACAAGTAAGCACAATATGCTCTCTCACAAACCCTCAAGTTTTTCATCAGAATGTTTAATTCATTCGACCCTTAGTTGATTAAAATTTTTCACTCTTTAACAACAATTTCATTAAAACGAACATTTTATAAGATAGCAGGTGATATTTTTTGGGCCAAATAAGCAGGTTTCAATTCCGTTAAAAAAAATATAAAATGTCTGTTTTGACGAAATTGATTTTTTTTCTTATATAAAGTATATGGCTAGACCGTCCCAACTTAGGGGTATGTTTAGTCTGTGTAAACAATATACATAAGGCATTTGCCTAAATAATTGACATAAGGTGTATGACTAGCGCGCCTCAACTTAGGGGTACATTCAGTCTCTACCTGAGCAACGACAAAGAGGCATACGTCTAGATCCCTCCAACGTAGGGATATGACTATCATGTCCAAACAATTACATATGGCATAGGACTAGACCACCTCAACTTAAGGATATGATTATTGAATATGACCAACAAATTATGAAGTATAACCGGATCGTCCCAACATAAGGATACAACAAACTTTCGCAACACCAACAACATTCAACAAGTAAATTCACAACTTATCTCTTGTAGACAAATGATCAGACCGCCCAACTTAAGGCCGATTTAATCATGCTGCAATCATATTTAGAAAAAAAAATTATACTAACTCTCCACTTCTTATGTTATTATGAGTATAAGACTGAACAACCCTAAATTAGGAGTACGCTCAGCCTGTTCGGGTCACCGTGACCTAATGGCATGTACCCACACACACCATCTCCCCCCCCCCCCCCCCCCCCTCTTTCCCCATTCGTAAACCAACCCCCCCTTCCTCTGTGTCTCCTTCTCTCCCACCGACACCCTAACCACCTACCCGGTGTGTGTGCATGTGTGTGTGTGTGTGTGTGTATGTGTATGAGTATGTGCGTGTGTGTGTGTTTGTGATGTACAGTATGAGTCTGTTTAAGTGTGTTGCCTTGTACTAAAGTCCGGAGGAGAGGAGGAGGGGGCGGGGTGGGTGGGGGGGAGGTCAAATGATCGAGGTCACGGTGGAGTGGGTTGGGGTGGTTGTTGGGCAATTGTGGGCTGCGTTTGGCGCAACACAACTTATTCATGGTTGTATTAATTTTTGTTCCACCTCGCTTATACGGCAACCCTATCTTTGTGTTTGCAATGTCGTTCTGTTTTTAGATCACGACGACGATGAAGATCTAACACATGTGCAACAATAGAAGACATCCGATCATGCGAAACGTTGTTGTTCCAGTTGAGCATGAATTTTTATTTCAGCCTCTTGTGAAAATTGCGGAGATTCGTATTCCCTACGAGGACAACATTAAAGATGTCATGGTCACCCTTATGTATCAACAAACATTTATCAACAAGGCATGTTTCTTTCTTTCTCCCATTGGCAAAATTTTACACATGAAGTGCAAATTTATTTATTAATTATTATAATTATTATTATTATTATTATTATTATTATTATCATTATTATGCCCAGGTTGTTGTAGAGGCTGGGTATCAGGGGCAGAACAACTTTTCGGAATTCAACTACTCAAAGCTCGGAGTGAACACACACTAGGTTCATTAGACCTCTCTTATACGGAGACCCCTAAGGGCTTACAACCCTAAGTCCTATTGCAAATCGTATCCCTTCCACACCTATCAGCTTGCCACTACAAGATTGGATTCTGCCCCTGCAGCTCCAATCTCAACTGGTGTATTGCGGGCCTACTCTATGCAACTTTGTCCCTCTCTCACTAACCAGCGGATCCCTAACTGATCCCCCCTTGGTCGGAAGTATAGGGCCCATTTCCCTCCTACTAATATACACTACCCCAATCCTTCTATCCTACCTACTAATCGGGAGACAGGCTCAGTACAGTCCCAACCAAGCCATACTTTATCAAAATCCCCTCTACTACTCCCTCCAACTCTTATCCCTGTCCCCTAGCCCACCCTTGTATCGTACTGGAAATGGGCATCTCAGGACCCTGATGATGGGGGCTATGAGATCACCCCAATGTCTACACATTGCTTAAAGATGACCAACCAGCTAGGTGGTCCTAAACCATGAGACAACACCGACTCGCACTTGCTGGTCATCTGGCAGACTCTAACTACCTAGGTAGTATTTCTACCTATGGCGATTTCCCACCCACCCATGCGGTCTCCGCAGGTGGCCTCGAGCAGTGAACTTACCCCTTAAGCATCATGAACCATTCAATCCTACCTGCTACAATGTCCCTGTACCCCTCCCAACACACTCATCCCATATGAGACAGCCTTACCCTCGTGACTCTAAACGTACACGAGGGGGGACCACCCTTAGACCTAGTACTCTTTGTGCCACCCCCTCTCCCTGTGAGATTTCCCATCTAGCCGGAAAACAACTGTGGTCCCCAAACACGAGATAGTAACTTCCACAAGGGGAGGCAGGGATTATTAGTCTAGGGATCCCGGGGTCTGCGTATCATATTACCATATTGATATTACAACGACCATTTCAAGTTCATCAAAATTGACATTTTTTATTTTTTGAACGAAATTGAAACCGAGTTCTTTTTTCGAAAACTCGTCAAAATTTGTTGTTCCTGAGGGTCCGGCGTTTGTAAAACGCTTGACCCCCTGGCTGTACATGGACCTAGCTTGAGATCAGGTACCTCCAGGCAGTCCTGCCTGGAGGTACCTGATCTCAAGCTAGGTCCATATACAGCCAGGGGTCCTGCCTGGAGGTACCTGATCTCAAGCTAGGTCCATGTACAGCCAGGGGGTCAAGCGTTTTACAAACGCCGGACCCTCAGGAACAACAAATTTTGACAAGTTTTTAGCCAAAAAAACTCGGTTTCAATTTCGTTCAAAAAATAAAAAATGTCCATTTTGACGAAATGGCTGTTTTGCTATGTATCATTAGACCCTACTACATACTATTATGTACATGCGAGGCTCGAGTAGGGTTCAACGGGGTTCGTCAAGGTTTCGTTACATAGCACCATGATAGGCCTTATTGTTCTGCAAGTTCTAATCGGGACTAATAACCACATATGCACAAACACACGCACAACCATGACCTGATACGCTAAAATGAAACCCTATGTCCCCCCTCGCCCCCCCCCCCCACTACCTCCCCCTACCTCCCCCGTAAAGTGATAACCAAAATAGACATGAGATCATCGGATCAACGAACAGCAAACCCTTGGGCGGTGCGCAAGCAGTGTCTATATAAACTTACCATACATCGTCTCAATGGGGTGTGCGAATGACTGGGCGCTATGGACACGCTTGACGGTGGATGCGCGCGAATAAAGTGCAAATTCAGTCGTTGGACCCCCTACGCATGCTCTACCTTCAATATCATAGACGACCTCATTATACCCGACTGTGCCTAAAACTGACATTTGCCACTTTTCCTTAATTGAATTGCTTATTGTCGATCACAAATCCAGAACACGCAAAGAGAGTGACAGGACGTGCACGCACGCGCGCGCGCGCGCGCGAGAGAGAGAGAGAGAGAGAGAGAGAGAGAGAGAGAGGAGACGAATGCCAACTTCAAAAGTAACACAAAATGTGGTTGCGTCAAATTACCGAAAGTTTACAATTGAACTACGAGAAGGCTTGGACTTGGCAGCCGTAAGCTAAAAAGCACGCGAAGTGCAAAGCACGTCATGACAACCAATACGTTCGAAAACCAAAAATAAAATAAAATAATAATAATAAAATAACCTATTTGTGAGAAGAACAAAACTACCACTGATCTATCGTAATCCAGACCCCCACACTAACAGTTGTTTTCATTTCAAATTCTAATTAAAAACGTAAGACACAAAAACAGCAACGGTGCGAACCCCCCTCCGGCGCTAGCGAAGCCAGCCGAATATTGCCAGATAGGCAGCCATGAAGACATGCTCAACAAGGAGGACGGAAACGGCCGGCAACAGGATTACCAACAATAGGGCGTCCACGTGGGAAAACGAGGATGCACGGGGTGAAGGTCGCATAACAAGTTCCACGTCTCCGTCGGGGAGGGCACGAACCCCGTTTCTACCTCTCCCGTGTAGCCTTCGCTATCTCCAAAATGTCATGGCACATGAGCTTGCTCACATCGTACGATATCGTGTAGTGCTTTTTCTAGATCTCAAGCTTCACTTTCATGGCTTCGCACTACCGAATTTGGATGGAGCACTGCCTTTTGTTAGCGCTCTCCATTGTCGTCGCCATTAGCATCGCGTGCTTCTCCATGCACTCCGTCATAACTTCGAAAGTCTGCTGCCTCATGTTCTTCCTTTTGCCGAAACTGCCAGGGTTACCCGTCGTTGGTGAAGAACCTTCCGTGGAGTTGTCATCTTCTTCGTTGCCGTCGCCACCTCCGTCCCCATCGCCCACAAATTCAGGCCCGCCAGAACAACCGGACTACAACTGCACACCACGAGAATTGCCTATGTCGGTGACATTCTTTGGGTGAATGTTGTGACTCTTCGTGGCCGACCCCTTGATCTCCTCATACACGGCCTGATCCATGGTGAAACTGAAGCCATTCGCTGACCTCTCCTTCCTTGTTAATTGAAAGAAGTCTTGTCTCCTAGACTCCCCTTGGAACAAGTGCACCTTTTTGAACTGCTGCATCAAGTTGTCCGATTTCTTCCCGCACTTGTTTGCTGTCCTCTCAATGCCCACCTTCTTTAACCTCTCGTGAACATTCGCCCACTTCCATTCCCTCGGCTTTGTGTGAGCTTACGCATGACCCATCCCCTACAAATGCGCATCCTGCTTCGGCTTCGCCCCGATGAGGGCAACTATGTGTTCGACTGACCAGAAGTTCCGCCCGCCCTCGACCTCCACATCGCCTTCGCCCTTGCTCCCTGCAGGTGCCGCTTTTTCTCCCCGTCACGCAGTCCAGGCAGAAGCCTTGCTGTTCTTGTGTCGACCACCCATGGATTTCTTCCGCTACGGATAAACGTCGCCCATCTCATCGTCCTATCATTCCTCGTCCTCGATGACGTCCTCGTAATCGTTGGCGTCCTGTACCGACGACTCCTTCTCTGTGTTCAACTCCTGCACATGCAATCACTGCACCCCCCGTGTTATCGACTCCTCGCATTCTCGACGCACCTGGTGCTGATGTTCCGCCCACATGCCTCCCATCCCGTTCCCCACCACCGCCTGCGAAATCTTCGTTCGTCACCCCGCACTCAGGCGTGTGGCTTCCCTTGCTGGCAACTCCCGACAACGGCGATGGAGGATGCATGCACTTTGGATGACCGCCGACAACACGTACTGCTGATGCTAGCGCCGACTGCACTCTCGGACGCTCCCTTCTCTTATCTGATGCGGCCCAGTCTCCGGAGGAAGCCTTTGCAGATCGGCCGACTAGCATCACTTGCCTTGCGTCGTCATTAGGGTGCGGGTTGACGTGGACAGTCCGTGTGGCAGCCGATGAGCTCCCGCTACACAACCCGAATGGTAGATTAATGCTGCCAGCCATGTCACTTTCACGCACACCTACTTCTAGGAGTTCAGTGAAGGATTGCCGAGACATCGTCTCACGACTCCCATACAACTGGCTTCCCGCCCACTCCTGGGTGGACCCACTCCCCAGCGCCACAGTCTGTGACCGTGCTTCCTCTGCCTCCTCATTTGACGTATCGGGGAGAGGTTGCTCATGCGGTGGCAGGTGCGCGTATGCAGACAGGTCGTACGCCCTCGCACTACTTGCCGGGAAGTGGCGTGCGTGGTGGCTTGCGAAACGGTCCACTGAAGACTTGTTCTTCGCTTGCCGCCCGTTGATGATGACACCCTTCTTCGCTGAGCGCCACTTGCGTGTGCGTCCAGGCAGCCTGCCGAGGATGCAGATGTGGAGACAATGAGAAGGACAAGCACAATGATTGCCAGGAGCAGCAGTGGCAGCCTTCGGAAGACGTCGGCCATGAAAGACACGAGGGGAAGGGCAGCAACTACACCACGCCGGTACGCCTCCAGCAAACGGTGATGAACAAGGCAACAAACGGCAGATCGCAGAATCCAACAAACGCCCTCTAATGTTTTGCGTCGTGGAGCACAGCTGAGAATAGAAATATCGGTTAAATAAAATATTCAAATTTGCCGACCGTTCGACCCCTTTCTGTTTGGCTGCACGCACTGTGAGGGAGAACACTGGTCGACAACGTTCGCGGGGGCTGGACAGCCACCAACGGTTGCCGCTGGCGTAACGTTCCTGGAACCCGAACTTTCTGAACCCAAGATGTCCCTGTGGTGGCCGGTAGGTACTCCAATTGACCAGCGGACAAAAAATTATTGCCGCCTATGGCTGCCCTCCCCGCTTCGATTATGGCGGATCCTTGACCTCTGAGGTTCCGTGGGGAAGGCCACAAAATGGCTGTAGCCCGAGGACGCCCAGAGGAGAGGAATCCCAGACAAAACGTTTTCACATTTTCTTCTCGTTTCATCCCCAAGCATAGGTGAAACTCCGGGGAGGATGCATCTTACCACTTTCTACGGCAGATGCATTCATTGTCTTTTTGTTTGTACCGTGGTGTGGCCAGGGCCTTGAATTTTCTTCTGGTCTCCAATTTCGACACGCTGTGTGGCCAAGAGAAACTTTCGAAAATCGTGTTCTCGACAGTGGTGTGGCAAGGCCCCTGAACCGCATCCTTAGGGCTGCGTAATGTGGGACCAGGCCCTAAGAAAAAATCGCTTCGGGGGCCCAACTGGTAAAGGGCGTTCTTGAAACGGGGGCATCTCAGTAATTTTTCCCTTTTCTAAATTTGAGTAAGAAAGTGAAGTAATTGGAGGAGGGAGGAGGAGGGGCAGGCAGCCCTGATCCAGATGGACGTTAGGCCATCTACGCGTCAGCGGATATGCCACCACCCTTGACCCGGAGTCGGTGACTAGAAGGGGTCTGTAGGTTGAGAGGGTCTGAGGGGTGAGAGAGAAAAAAAATCAATTATCTGGTAAACACGCCCACGTGGCCGTGGTGACCTGGCCTTATCCGGCCACGTGTCACGTGGTTAGAGACGAGATTCGCTTAGCCGATCGTAAGGAGTGGAAGCGCGGGAAAGATTTTGAAAGCGTCGGAAATATTTTGAAAGCGCGGGAAGGATTGGAACAGATTGAGCTGGGCACGTGTCTGGGCGAATCCAGGTCGTCGTCGCGTTCGCCGCCGCTGCCGCCCTCGCCGTCGTTCCCGGTATCTGGGCATTACGGGAGTTCTTCTTCCGTACAATGTCCGCAATTGTACTGACAGTATTGGTCTGTCATTGAGGCATTGAGGGGGGAAGGTTTCCGTACAGTTTGCCGTACAATTTTGAGAAGATTGTTTGTACGGTCAAGAAGCTTATTGTTGTCGAGAGTGGAGCGGACGGCGATGGCGGCGCCGGGCAGATGCGCCGCCGCCGCGAGTTCCTCTCGTCTTGTGCCCGTGGAGATCTTTTCCCGCCAAAAGATCGTACGACTTCCCGCCGCCGCGGCCATCGCTGGACGATGGACAGGACGATCAGCCGCGTCAGCCGATGGCTCTCGGATAGGCCACGTGTCAAGATCCCGACGCGCCAGCTCATCATCCTCCACTTCCGTACGCGCGTCCAGTTCCTCTTCTTCCGATAGGCCACGTGTCAAGATCCCGACGCGTCGGGATCTTGTGGGCGACGAATCCCGGTCGCTTCGTCACACAGCGGCCGCCGCCGCCGCGGCGGCCATCGCCAGCTCCTCCTCGTTGCCATCGCCATTTTCATCGCAAGCTGGCTGTTCGTCGGAGTCGTGTCCCGCGCTTTTTTGGCGTGAAGCGAGAGGACGGCCACCCTCGATTGCTCCCGTCCTCAGGAAGAGCAGACAGCATGGAGGAGGAGGGGGAGGGGTGGTTGGGGGGGGTTATGGTGAGGTGGCATTGGCGGGACCAAGTAGTCTACTTGCCGGCTGGGATGGCGGGAAGATACGCCAACGACTCGGCGTGCAATGCCCCGCCGACCGGTCCGATCACCTCAACCTGAGAATTGGCGGGAATCTGTACAGGAAATTCGCGGGAGGGTCTCACGGAAAACCGCGTGTTTGTGGAGGAGGAGGAGGAGCCACGTGTGCTTGCCGAGGGGAAGCGGCGGCGCGCCTTGTCCATGGAGGAAGAGGAGGAGGAGGAGGAGGAGGAGTAGGAGGAGGGAGTGGGTGTGAGGGTCTGCGCTCACTTCATCGCGACGAGGGGGAACGGCAACGTGGCTATCGAGCAATGTGCCACCTGGCAAGTGGTCCCCACTCTGCAATTCAGATAGACGAGGATGAGAAGCAGCAGGAACAGCTGCTGCAGCGGGAGGAAGAGGAAAAGGGCGGGAAATCGGAGGAGCTCAGATCTGCTTCCCGCCAATATCCTTTCAGCGAGATCGAAGCCAAGTGGCAGTCGATCTGGGAGGAGGAGAAGATTTTCCGCACTCCTGATGACGTGGACATGACAAAACCCAAGTACTACGTATTGGATATGTTTCCATACCCAAGGTTTGAACTTTATTTATTTATTTATTTGGCTGGTTTTTATTGTCGGTTTGACCACTCTAATTCGTTTATGTAATCTTTTTTTTTTTTTTTTTTTTTTTTTTATAATAACCAACTGGCCTATCTCAGCGGGTACACTCATGAACTGTTGAAATAGACTAACCCGAGTTCGAATCCGACTGCAATTAGATGAGTAAAAGCTAACTCTGAATTTTTGCTGTAGTGGGGTCGGTCACCTCAAAGATGATGTCTAACAGGCAAATTGGAACTATTCAGAGAATATATATATATTTGTGACGATCTATATGTATATATGTATATATATGTATATACATATATATCGTCTATATATCGTCACAAACAGAACTGCCCGGTAAACCGTAGGCAGAGAGAGAGAAGAGGACAACAAACGAGGGGCTGTGACAAACTGTTTCGTCGGAGTTTCACCGACTGACTCATCAGGAGGCTGAACCCTCAACAGTCTGCAGAATCCCCTCACTGATTACACTGTAAATGATAATCTACCTTAACCAAAATCAAAGTAGACTATCACTCACCCACACCAGATGGAAAACTCTACAGACTGTCGGTTCATATATATATATATCGTCTATATATATATATATCTTTGTGACGATATATAGTCAAACAGAGCTGCCCGGTGAACCGTAGAGGCCGAGAGGGAGAAGAGGAAGAGGACAACAAAGGGGGGGCTGTGACAAACTGTTTCTTGGGAGTTTCACCGACTCATTTGTGACGATATATATACATATATATATATATATTGTCACAAAACTATTGCCTAGAAGAAGAAATAAGATAAGAGAAGAAAAGAAAAATGAAAGGACAGAGAGGCAAAGAGACAGACAAATTAGAATGACACAAAGCAGTGTCCTCTTCTTCTTTGTTTCACTGTATTCTTATTTCTTTCAGTGTTTTACAATTTCTTTTTTACACTGAACAAAGTATAAAAATCACAAACAAAGACGCATTGAAATCATTCAAATTTTCACTCTTCTTAACTCCTCCTCCACCGTGCCTCTACCGTACAAGGCTCGCCACATTGATGAAGTATATATCCTATTGCCTTTCCCCCTTTGTTTAGGGGTATTTTGTTTTGCGGACCTACTGTATGGTTCCGTTTTTTTAACTATGGTTATGGTARAATGTTTCTTTTGAATGAGAATCTTGTCTGCTTCAATTCCGGTTGATTCTGTCCCCTTATTTGGTCTATCTTAGGGAGGAGGGATGGCGGTGCTTCATGTGGGATTGGTTATCGGGTTATCGTTTTGCAGGCAAGTGTTCTGACATCCTGGTTGGCTTGGTTGTTTCCCGTTGTTTKGCCCTTTGAGCGCGGGGCGGTGCTGTATGTGGGAATCGTCATCCGGGATTGTCTTCTCCTTCTTTTTGGTTGTCACATTGTGGATTGGAGCCTTTTTTTTTGTTTTGCTGATTTTGTCTGTACCTCGGTTGGTTTGGTCCCGTTGTTCGGGCTATCTTATGGGCGTGGCTGTGCTTTCACGTGGGACCAGCCATTCGGGTTTTTGGCATCCTGGTTGGTTGTTTCCCGTTGTTCGGCCCTTT
>BFEA01000064.1:2510532-2520656 GCA_003427395.1 Chara braunii
AAATAGCTGCCGTGCCACCTCGTCAACACCAACGCACGCCACTACTTGCTCATACGTGCGCTGTGGTGAAGTGGTATACACGCGCGCATGGCTCAGTGAGTGCCCGGGTTCAAGCCCCGGTGGCTGCAATTGCAAGACTATGGATATAATATATCCGGGAGCGGGGCGGGGCGGGGCAGCGGGGCACGTGGCGCATGCGTGCGGCGGCGGGAGCGGGGCGGGGCGGGGCAGCGTGGGCACGTGGCGCGTGCGTGCGGCGGTCTTGGCCTTGGCGCTTGCGCGCACGTGCGTGGTGACGCTCTCTCTTTTCGCCACGTGTCCGCGCTGTTTTCCTCCCAAAAACCCACGTGCGTGGTGACGCTCTCTCTTTTCGCCACGTGTCCGCGCTGTTTTCCTCCCAAAAACCCTGAAAATCCCGCTGTCGGGATTACACCTATCCCGCACCCGCTGTTGCCTGTGGGGGGAAGGGCGGGAGGGCGGGAGGGCGGGATTGGAGCCGGGACCGTTTCCGCTCTGATACCACTGTGCCGGACCCGCCGGGATGGCGGTCCGTTAGGATGGAGACGAAGGAGGAGGTAGAGATGGAGCTGGAAGGGACAGCGCAGCTCCGACGCAGACTCCATACGCAAGTACTCCAAGATCTGCGAAAGTGAAGAGAGCCGAAAAACAGACTGCAGCTGGGGTATACCCCCAGCGGACTGACTGGACTGGACTGGACTGGCCTGGTACCGACCGTGGTACCGGGCGGGACTGGACTGGACTGAAACAATATACGGCCTGTGGGGTCAGGCCACGGCCTGGTCCCACAGGCCGAACTGGCAAATAGCCAAATAGGCCCTGGCTGTAGGCCAGGGCAGATGAAGGCCCGCTGCAGGAGGTGTTCAAGAATTCGGAAAATGATCAAGGTGTTCGGTCCGGTATCAACCGTCCACTCCCTTTGACGGGGCCCTTTAACAATCATGTAGGAGGATGTGTGCGCTCCTGTGTGTGCTGTTGTAAGGCATATGTATAGGCTTCCTCAACCAAATACAGTCATGAGGAAGATTGATATACATAGTTGTGAAATCAACAGTGCGAGGAGCATGGCCACTAAGAGAAGATGAATTTCATTTGAGATCAAGCATCACCTCCTCAGCGCTTTGCACGGTCTAAAACCGTCTCACACCACTTTGTTGATACAACAAATTATCCTTCTCACGGAGAGTGTCAATGACTCCTTGTAGTGCAACGCTGAGGCGAGCAGAAGCGACGATAGTACTCGCCAAAGGGTTTGTGGGGAAGTCGATGGTAGATTGCATGAACAAATGGAGCAATTGATCGAGATCGTTGCGGCAGGGAGAGATGATTCCGCTCTGTGACTCCGACAATACTGCGAAGCCCAGGGGGCGACTTGTGCGCTTTAAGTGCATAGTATAGATATGACAGCGTGTCTTTGTGTGTATATCCCCACCGATGATTCCAGAGCGCGTGATGTTCGAGAATATCTGCGACAAATTAAGGAGGCACAACATAGGTAGGGCTGTCCAAATGAGCAGATAGATGAGACAAGTACCAATTTTTACAACGATTGATAAGTTATGTGAGGTATTGTCGACATGAGTAATAGCAAAGTGTTGTTGAAGGTTTCTCAGAGCCATGTGCACTGATTGAAGGGAGTGCGGTTGTCGTGTGGTAGTGTGGGGCGTGTAAGAATGGCTGAGCGCCACTGTTGCAATTTGTTAAGAGCGGCCGACCGAAGCTGCTCGGAGACCGAGGAGGCGTTAAGAAGACTAAGAAAATGAATGATTTCAATGTGTCTTTGTTTTTGATTTTTATCCCTTGTTCAGTGTAAATTTATGCTTTTTGTAAAACACTAAAAGAAATAAGAATACAGTGAAACAAAGAATAAGAGGATACTGTTTTGTGTCATTCTGGTTTGTCTGTCTCTTTCCCTGTCTGTCCTTTCATTTTTCTTTTCTTCGCTCAACCACATCCACGTGGGCGGCCTTGTACGCAAGAGGTTCTGAACAAGGGGAATTGTAAGTAAGAAGATAAAAAATAAATTGACATCTTTTTTGTTTCCTTTTGTTTTTTTCGCTTTTGCGCTCTGATGTATATATATATCGTCAAATAGAACTGCCCGGTAAACCGTAGGCAGAGAGGGAGAAGAGGACAACAAACGAGGGGCTGTGACAAACTGAGTATTTTTGATTAATTAAAGAGATGATCCTAACCCAGAGTAAGATCCATAGAAAAAAATTCCTACTACAGTTAAAACAAGAATTCCTCCAACTGTTGCTATTAGCTCTGTCTCTTATACACATCTAGATGTGTATAAGAGACAGATATCAGAGCGCAAAGGCAAAAAAAACAGAAGAGAACAAGAAAAAGATAATTCATTTTTTTTAATCTTCTTTCTTACAACTCCCCCTGTTCAGAACCTCTTGCATACAAGGCCGCCCACGTGGATGTAGGTTGAGCGGCGGCTGCTCCACCCCCGGGTGTCATATCGACCCACTTGCACACAGCCAAAGGGCAAAGGGTCTCGCCGCACGGCACACGAAACGAGAACGAAACGAGTGCATCTGCCCAGGAAAGGTGGCAAAATACACTCGTTACTATTTATAGCAAACAGATGAACCTGGCTATTTTCTGTATGAAGATGCACTCGTTTTTTTTTTTTCGTTTCGTGTCCCGTGCGGCGACGCCCAAAGAGGCAAAGAAAGAGGAAGGGAACAACCAAATACAACAAAACAGGGGGCAACAAGCAATAACACCAAAAACGGATCCTAGATGACAAGTCCCACATGCAAGCACCGCCCCTCCTTCACAGGCCAAACGACAGGACAAGACCACCCAGGACCAAACTCTTGTCTGCGAAAAAAGAGAAATCCCAGATTACATACCTATATACAACAGATGGCCTTATTGGTCATCAAGACTTGGTATTCCCACTTGTAAATCGTTCTCACTGAGACAAAAAACATAAAAGACAATCCTAGATGACAATTCCCGCATAAAAGCACCGCCCCCTCACACAGGCCGAACAACGGGAAACAACCAACTAGGATGCCAAGACGATAAAAAAGAACCTGGATGACTGGTCCCACATGAAAGCACCGCTACGCTCGCCGAAATAGACCGAACAACGGGATATTGCTTTTTTGCTTGTTTTTCTTCTGCATTTTTTTTTCTTGTCTTTCTTCTGTTTTTTTTTCCGCTTTGGCGCACTGATATCTTTGTGACTATATGTATACATATATATAGTCATTGAGAACTGCCTGGTTTGGATGTTGAGTTGAAAAAAAACAAAGAAAAAGGAACTGCCTGGTAAACCGTAAGTAGAAAAGTTGAAAAGGACACGAGAGGGGGGGGGCTGTGACAAACTGTTTTGTATGATTTCGAACCCTCTACAGTCTGCAGAGTCCTCTAACCCAGGAGGTGGGGACCACCACCTCCTGTAAGTTTTTATTTTATTTTAGGCTAAAATCTGGACGTGACGGCCTTTCAGGCCTTTTTCATTGTCATTATAGTATTATGGCTGTCTCTTATACACATCTAGATGTGTATAAGAGACAGGCCTGGTAAACCGTAAGTAGAAAAGTTGAAAAGGACACGAGAGGGGGGGGGCTGTGACAAACTGTTTTGTATGATTTCGAACCCTCTACAGTCTGCAGAGTCCTCTAACCCAGGAGGTGGGGACCACCACCTCCTGTAAGTTTTTATTTTATTTTAGGCTAAAATCTGGACGTGACGGCCTTTCAGGCCTTTTTCATTGTCATTATAGTATTATGGGGAACCCCGTAGCAGCCACATCTGTGCTCAAGCCTCCAACGAGGGAACATGCGGGAGCTGCACCCACCAGCAGGCGCGATACCTGCTACAGCAGGTGGACGATTAGGAAGTGAGTCGAAGGAATGACCGAAAGCACGTTGTGACGACTCAGACCCGCTGACATGTACGAGCAACAACCCCATTCAATCTTAACACAACAGAACGGTGGAAGAAGAAGAGGAAGAGGGAGAGGAAGACGAAGAAGGAAAAGAAGAAGAAGAAGAAGAGGAAGAGAGTGGAAAAGAGTAGGAAAAGTACACCGTAGTAGAGCAAAAGTTGCTTCAAAAAAATATTCGAGCCATACAGAAGCAACACTGGCTAAAACTCCCGACATGTTTCGGCTGCGTCGCTGGCGGAGCCATCATCAGGGGAGAAGATGAATATGCGCTATCTGCCTACCTGCTCATCCGTCCATATATACCCAAATGTAACTTCGAAGTTGCGCGATTATCCAGGTACAACTGTGAGAGAGAGTGAGAGAGGCAAAGAGAGGGAGGAAAGAAACCGGAGGGATCGAGGGATGGAATAGGGGTGTAAGGTCTGAATCTGAACTCATAGTGAGTGAAGTGAGGGGCGACAAAAAAAGGGAGTGATACAGACGAGATTTGGTGGAGAAGAGTCTGAATATGGACTAATAGTGAGTGAAGGGAGAGGCGGAAAAAGAGAAAAAAAACGGTGCAGAAGAGACATGTCCGCGAAGACCAGCAGTAAGAAGACGACAGCAGCAAGAGCGCAGTGTACCAAGTAGCAGGTTTCAGAGGGAAAGGCAGCCAAGACGCCGGAGAACATGTTTCAAGATACTGGCGCGGTAGGCTATGGAGCAGCGAGAGTCCTGTTGTCGTCATCCAGGCGGGAAGTAGAAAAGTTAAGGTGTGGAGTAGTAAGAAATTTGTGTGATACCAAAACAACTCCTTTCCCTACTCTGTTCACCCTGATAGGTTTGTGGCCCTTTTCCAAAAAGAAATCGCAGATCCATTCTACCGCACTTATAATAGCATCGTGCGGCAACTTCGTGAACATCTCCTTGATGTCGAAGCTAGCTGATATGATACCTCCATCAGTAAATTTCGACGTTCGTCTATTCAAATCCAAAATGCACTTTTTCAGCATACTAGTGCTCTTAAGATTAAAGTGACAAGAGTCGGGGATTCTCAAGAGAAGACCGTTGATTGCTTTCGAGACAATCCTACAAGCCTGAATACTGGCTTCCGCAAAGGACGGGGCAATAGGTCTCCATCGGCTCACGTCCTTATGCTTGGGTATCCCATAGGCCATACCCAACGTACCACGGCGGTTCCACGCAGCCAATTTTTGTCCATGAATCTCACTGCATCCTTTTACGCAAGCGGTTAGAATCTCTTGCTCTGTCCTACTTTCAACCACGGAGCCCTCATTGTCCCAATACAGCTTTGCAAGGGCATCGAAGTGGATGGTTGCACAACAGACGTAGGTATCGGCTAAATTATGATCAATAGGAGCGATGACCAGCCCCTCTAGTCTCTCCTTCCATCGGATAGCAACGCCCTCACACACGCCATCCTCTTTTACTCTATTGAGCAAGAAAGAATCATACTCGAGCTACCAACCCATCCAATGTTACTTGGAATACGTGACAAACCATCGAAAAAAACCCTTTTTATCCTTCCTACGGATTGGTGAACAGAAGGACGCATGACAGATCAGAAAACTCAGAGAACCTGAAGGTGATGTGTCCTTCCTTATTTCTAGGAATAGTAATATCATACTTCGAAGAGAAGCAAACACCAACGGGGAGCCTGACCATACGTATGTGATTGTGCAACACATCGGCAACTGATTTATTCTTAGTCCACACAACCCTCAATCTAGAAACCAGAAAGTTCGAAAGCATATTATCTGAAACGCTTTTCCTTATGATCGAGCTAGCTAGCCCAATAATGGATGATTTTCGAATCCTATCATCATAAGTAATTTTCACAATAGTGGGGGCCAGACATCGAAAACCACATGCATAAGTCAGAGCTCTACCCACTACCCCTTTTAGGATAGTCCAAGATCTATCACGATGGAATAACTCAATAGAGTTATACAACTTGGTCAGGTTATGCAGACCAGATTTGTAAAGCCCAATTCTGGTTTTTGGAACCTGCAGTAGAGAGGCTAACACATCCCGCCGAAAATGAGTCATACTCTCTCTACGTCTCAGTCTCAGAATGCAAAACACACCTCCATTTAGGAATTCGTTTTTTAAATCTTTCAAGAGATATTTCTTATCGTTGTCAAGCTTGATAATGGACCAACCAAACGTCCTCCGAATTTTACCCCATGAGTCCAAGAAACTACTTCCCCCAGTGCTCAACAAATTTATATGCATAATCCCATCATCCGCCAGTTTCTCCAGGATCCTACTGACAGAGAAAGAAGGAAACAAGGGTACCCAGGGCTCAGCAATAAGAAGGGATACATCAGATGAATCCCAACAGACAAACCTCACATTATCCTTAGCTTTTCCTATACCCTTGTTTTTCAAAAAAGTTTTTCGCTCCCTTCGTCCTTTCCGCTTGGAAGAGATTTTTCGTTTTTTGACGCAGTTCAATGCTGGTGTCCATCTAGAGATCAAAGTTGCTTCAACATCACGGATGTCATCAATAGGAGGGAAGGCTATAGGTATGGCCACATAGCTGTGCCAACCCTTCCGCAGAAACCACCGTCTAAGCTTGTGATTTCGACTGTCATTAGTTTGGAATGACTTACGAATGTGCTCGTCCCACTGAACTTTTAGATGACAAGTAGTAGAACCAATATAGGTGGCTTTGTACCATGGAGAGATCAAAATATAAACACAGGGACCTTCCCAGCCACACACGTCAACACCATTCTTCAAAGAGTTAGCCCAACAACCCACAAACTTTTCAGCCCACCTCAATTGTCCACAGCAGGCCAACACTAAGACCAAAAAACGCATGTATGTATCAGTTATTACTGCACTTGGGCCTTGTCATCCTTCATTGCATCTTCTCTTCCGGATTCGTTCAAGATTGCTCCAGGTGGAAGGTAGATGAACGGATCACTAGGAGGGGTTCTCCTCTTGAGTCTCCTCCTCAAATTGATCCTCCTCGTCGTCTTCACCATATGCCTCCACAGCACGTATCTTGGCCAAGGCAGCTGTCGAGACCTTCTTGTTGACATACTTAATCCGGTCCTTCTTACACAGCTCTTCGAGTTCGTGCTTGCTTTTTTCCATCAATACGCCCACCAGGTCTTCAATGTATTTTTTCCTCCCTTCCTTGCCAGGACAAGCCCCCGCCGCCTTCTTGCCACGGTTGATCCGATCAAAGCCCAGTCCTTGCGAGGTATCCTCATTATTCGCACCTTCATTGATAGAGATACCAACTGATCTCCTCCTTGAACCACTACCTGCGACAGATGCGAACATTCCAACCAGGCGTGCAGAGAACGCATTGCCTACTGGCGTCCCGTGTTGATCAGTCTGAGTCCTTGACGGTCCAGGTTCAGTCGCCGCACATGCTATCCGAGAGATGGGTGGCTGAGGCGGAGGAGGGGGAGGTGTGCGGGAGGGGAAGCTGGAGCAGGAGTTCGAGGTGAGGGAATGGGTGGATGGGCCAGTTGGGGTTGGTGTGCGACAGGGGGAGGGTCGTGAAGATGATGAGGGGGAGGAGCGGGAGGATTTGTGGGTGGCGAGGGTGCAGGGTGAGGAGGAGGTGGGGGAGGAGGTGAAGGAGGAGTGGAAACAGAGGGGGAAGGGAGAGGAGAGAGCATAGCAGCGCCTTGCTATTTAATCGTCTTAAGACAGCTCAACATTTCTTGAAATAAAAGAGAGTGAGCATCCTGTGCCTTTCGCACATTGTCCAAATCCATACGTAATAGACCCGAATCGAGCGAGGAGACCCCGCTTTCAACCTGTTGTCGGCCAGCTGCCTGCAAAGGAGCAGCCTGATTGCTTCCTGCCATGGCAACTTGATCCCTCTTCCGATTTTCGTTACCTTCACCATTCCTGTTAGCCTCCCCTTCACTGGGAGGTTTCACAACTTTTTCCACCTTCTCCCAATTCTTCTTACTACTATCCCCCGAGGCATCCTGCTTTTTTGCCTCCATTTCCTCCATTTGTTCTCGAACAAGACGTGCCATTCTAGCTTCCCGTCCAGCTTCTTTCTTCTCTTTGGCTTCAGCCCGTCTGTCCTCTTCTTCCCTGGCAAGCCTGGCTTGCTCTTCCCGATTCCGCCGGTCGTCCTCTTCACTTCTACGCTCCCCAAAGGAGGGTGGGGTTGGCCTTAGGCCCACTGGATAGAAGATTTTCAGTATTTTCCTTCCTGTTGTGCAATTATCTCATTGGGTGGAGCCCTCCTTCAATCAGGGAGTATATGGAGGGTGTCAGGATCAGTGCTGACAGAAGTCAAGTTTATTCCGGAAAATGTGCCGGTTACTTTGTTCACTGTTGTTGCAACCACCACCATCAGATAATTGTGAAAGCACTCTGCCGTAATTTCCGGTGGGAGGTCTCTGTTTCTTTTTTTTTTTTGCCTTTCTCCTGTTTTCTCAGCCAGGAAATGAACCTGTCTGGCCGCTGCCACTCAGTGTCACACTGGATCGGCCACACTCCTATCCGACTGCTAATGGGACCTCGCCCCAGATACATTCTGTGAGGTGCTCGTGTGACTGTGCCCTCAGTGAGGGCGTGTAGCAGACAAACAACGAAAAAAACAACAACAAAAAAAACAAAACTCCCTTATGCTGTGATTGAGGGCGGATACTGGATGCTACAGCATTCAGATGGTTACTTGCCACCCGTGAAATACGCCCTGCCTGGCTGGGAGGACACTACAACGGCATGAAACCAAAAACAAAAGAAAAAACAAAAGAAAAAAGTTCAAAAAACAAAAGCAAACTTCAGCCACGCATAGTGGCCAGATACATTCCTCAAAGCACTGGTGTTACGTGGCCTTCCCCTACGTCCCTGGATTCGAAACTTTTTTTTTTTTTTTTTTTTTTCATTTTTATTTTGTCGGCCTCCAACCCTGCCCCGAGCCCCGTGTTTTAAGGAGTAGGCTACTAGATGGACTTCGCGTTTGCCTGTGAAAGGTAGTGGTGCTTTAAGCCCAGGGTGTTGTGGAGGCCAAGGCCCAGACACACACACACAGTGATTGCTGGCAGTGGCAGTCGATGGTTGTCCTGACAGGCGAAGGCCTACCTGGTCTTCACTGCTTCGTCCGCCATGTATTTCCCATTGAACAGCTGATTCTTCCTTTCATCCCATATAAGCTTCATGCTGATCCCTCTGATAACCTGAGCTATATGATAGGCCCATTTGTTCTCCAGTCTGTCTGCTGTGTTACAGGTTCCTGACAGAATCCACTCGTCTTTTTTTTTTTTTTTTTTTTTTTTCCAAACACCACTCCTCTAGTGCTCGCGGTGCTGGTAAGAGCAGACACCGCTACCGCCTTGAGGAGAGACTCCATCTATTGGTGGGGAGCATCACCTGCTGGAAAACGGGTCCAGCGTCCCTGTTACAGAATGGAACAAGATGAATCAGGAAACAGAAAACACAACAGAATATCTGAAAAAGCCTGCCAGCATGGATTACTCTGGAGTTCCAGAGGATTAACTGAGCAGGGTGCTGAAGGGTGTTGCTGATGACGGTCCTCTCCTCCTACAGAATGAAAATGAAAGATATCAGGAAAGAAGTTTGCCTGCCAGCATTGATTGCTCTGGATTCCAGAGAATTGGCTGAGCAGGTAAAAGAAAACAACAGGGGCCGGAAACCTCTTCGCCCCATATCAGGCGCCAAAAATCAACTTTAATATCCTAGTTCCTTCCTCCCCCAGCTATGTCTCAAGGATATGAACCAGAAGTCGTCCCATCCTGCCGGAAGCTTCTCCTCCCTTGAATCCTGCTTGAATCTTGCTTGTCGTTTCCCCTCTCCACATCCTGCCATTGATCGCGTGCGGGCAAGGTACTATGGCCGTTACCCTGGGGGCACCAGGACTCGGCCATAGTCCTTATGTCAATATTTCCATTAGGGAGAGGGCATGGGTTGGGAAGGGATCAGGGAAGTCTGAGGGGGGGCGAAGGGGGAAGGAGGATTCGATATGAGTCCAGTCCTTGAACACCAAAATGTAATCCCTTGCCCCTTCCAGAACTTGATTGCTGTCTGGGACGTCTCTACTCCATTCCACTTTGGCTATCCACCCTTCTCTATCTCCCCCCAACCATTCCTTACAGAACTTAGTGATTGCCCGTTTCACATCTTCGATCTGGTGGTAAATATCTAGTTGGGGCTTCAGGGTAAGCCATCTACGTTCCAGTTCCAGCCG